>PVJC01041215.1:0-15463 GCA_004026665.1 Murina feae | reverse complement strand
TTTAGGATTTCTGTGTCTTTGCTGATTTTTTGTCTAGAGGATTTATCCAGTGATGTCAGAGGTGTATTAAAGTCCCCTACTATGATTGTATTGTTGTCTATCTCTCCCTTGATATCTTCCAGGAGTTTTTTTTTATGTATTTGGGTGCTCCTGAATTGGGTGCATATATGTTTATCAGGGTTATGTCCTCTTGTTGTATCGATCCCTTTAGTATTATGAAATGGCCTTCCTTATCTCTTGTTATGGCCTTTACTTTGAGATCTATTTTGTCCGATATAAGTATAGCTACCCCAGCTTTTTTTTCATTTCCATTTGCCTGAAAGATATTTTTCCATCCCTTCACTTTTAGTCTGTGTGAATCCCTTATTCTGAGGTGAGTCTCTTGTAAACAGCAGATATATGGGTCATGTTTTTTTTAATCCATTCAGCCATTTGGTGTCTTTTGATTGGAGCATTTAGTCCATTTACATTTAAAGTTATTATTGAAAGGTACTTGTTTGTAGCCATTTTATTTTTTTTGTGCCTGTGTTCTTTCTTACCTTTTTATTTCATCTTTTTACACCAGTCCGTTTAGCATTTAGGTGGCTTTATGGTGATAAATTCCCTTAGCCTTCTTTTGTCTGTGAAGCTTCTTATTTCCCCTTCAATTTTGAATGATAGCCTTGCTGGATAGAGCAATCTTGGATTCAGTCCCTTGTTTTGCATCACTTTGTAAATTTCTGTCCATTCTCTTCTGGCCTGATGTGTTTCTGTTGAGAAGTCATTTGATAATCTAATGGGAGCTCCCTTGTATGTAACTTTGTTTCTGTCTTGCAGCCTTTAAGATTCCCTCTTTGTCCTGAACATTTGCCATGGTAATTATGATGTGTCTTGGGGTGTGTCTTTTTGGATTCACCTTGTTTGGGACTCTCTGTGTCTGTGTGATTTTTTTCTTCCCCACCTCTGGGAAATTTTCTGAGATTATTGCTTCAAATACGTTTTCTAATTCTTGTTCCTCTTCCTGTTGTTCTGGCACCCCTATTATTCGTATGTTGCTTCGTTTCATGTTGTCGAGTAGCTCCCTTGGGCTCTCCTCCTGTCTTTTGATTTTTTTCTCTAATTGCAGTTCAGTTTGGGTGTGTTCTGCTTCTCTGTCTTCGGGTGTGTTCTGCTTCTCTGTCTTCTAGTTCACTAATTCGGTCCTCTGCTTCTCCTAGTCTATTGTTGAAACTTTCCATGGTGTTCTTTATGGCAGCTATATCACCCTTCATTTCTTCTTGATTCTTACATAAGTTATTTAATTTTTCATCCATTTCTTTTTGATTCTTACGTAAGTTGTTGATTTTTTCCTCCATCCAGTTTATGCCCTCTAGGACCCTTATTCGGAATTCTTTTTCTGACATACTGCATGCATCTGTTTCATTTAGCTGCTTTTCTGGAGATTCCTTTTCTTTTCCTTGTGGGTTTCTTTGTCTACCCATTTTTTGGTCTCACCGACTGATCTAGGTGTCAAGTTGTGTGGGGGCTGCTCTTTGGGTGGTGGTGGTTCCTCGGGCTGCAGTTGCTCTTCAAGGTGGCTGGTCCTCAGATGACAGTGGCTCCTCTGGTGGGTGCTGTTAGCAGGTGTGGTGTCTCTGGTTGGTAATGGAAGCTGCTCACACAGCTTCCTTGGACAAAGGTGGGCTGACCACGTGGCTGAGTTGGGTCTGGGGTATTACTGACCTCTCTCAGGAGACTTCTGTCTTACCCAGATGCAGGCTGTCTCCCAGCTCAATCTCCACTGCCAATTCAGGCTGGTTTCAGCTGCTTTCCCTATCTGCTCTGGGACAAGGCACTGTATACATCTGCCTAAACCGCCGCCATTAATAAACTGGTCTTTTAAAAAGACTTTCAGCCATGAAAATTAAATTTTTGTTGGTTTGTTTAATGATCTATTAATCGAAACCAAAGAAGAAAAAAACACAAAGTTTCCATTCTACCCAGTTCCCATAGAACAGGCTCAAAATCCCTCCTTTTACATTACTTTGGAACCAAAATCACCTGGAGAGGTAGCCCATTGCTGGGTCTCACTCCCAGATATGCTGAGTTAGTGGGTCTGGATCAGATAGTCTGCATTTCTAATGCTTCCCAGGTGCTGCTGCTGATCTGGAGGTATAGCTACAATAGCACTGCTTCAGACAATTCTTTATGAACAATGGACCCAATTCAACTTTTGTTGTTGTTGTTGCTATTGGACATTTGTTTCTAATTATACACTCTTACAAATTATAAATAACGTTTATTTATTACTGGAGATAATCTACATGCTTTTTCAGGTTCTTGATACACACTGCCCTAAAATGTATCCTCCACTCCTAAAAGTACACAACTGCATTAGACATTATCAACATGACCCTCAGAGTATCATCATTTAGTATCACTGCTATCAATTTAGAAGGAGAAAAGTTATTTTAGTTTGCATTTCTTTGATTATTAGTGAGGATACCTTTTCCCCACCTATTCTTTTATTTGAATGATTTGTTTAGATTGTTTGCCCATTTATTCTATCTGTAAGTTAGTGTCTAAAATTCTTATCAGTTAAAAAGCACGGTCTGACATTTTTCACATATAATTTTCTTGTTTGCCAATTTAATGCATCATTGGTTATGATACTGCTTGACATAAGTGAGTTTGAAAATTGGAAGTAATCCACTTTACTGATCTTCCATTTCTTGTTTTCCATTGCTATCATGCTTAGAACATTGTTTCTCCCCAAGATAAAATAATAATTCACATTTAGCTACTTTTAGTTTTGTATGTTTTTAGCATGTTAGTTCATCTTTATTAATTTTAACATAAAAATGAGACCACAAAGAACTAAATAGTCGTAAGTTATCACCTATATCTGCCTATAGTATTATTGATGAGCTCCTCAAATAATAAAAATAATTCTTAGGTAGAGGTTAAATTAAAGTAAATAAAACAGATCTTTCTCTCTCTCTCCCTCTTTGAAATCAATAGAAATATATTTAAAATAAATAAATAAAACAGATCCTTATTAGTTTTTTTTTTGGTTGTTAATCCTCACCTGAGGACATATTCCCATTGATTTTTAGAGAGTGAAGGGGGGGAGGAGAGAGAAACACTCGTGTTAGAGACACATTGATTGGTTGCCTCCTCACATGCTCTGACTGGGGATAGTGATGGAGCCTGCAACTGAGGAACGTGACCTTGACCAAAAGTCCCTTCAGTCCATAGGCTGATGCTCTATTCACTAAGCCAAACTGGCCAGGTCTCCTTATTCGTTTAATATATATATATATAAAAATAAAATAGTTTACCATATATATAGTTTACTATATATTAGTTTACTATATTAGTTTACTATATATATATTGGTTTACTATATATATATATACATATATATATAAAATTTTATTGATTTCAGAAGGGAAGGGTTAGAGAAAAAGAGAAACATCCATGATGAGAGAGAATAATTGATCAGCTGCCTCCTGCACGCCCCCTACTGGGGATTGAGCCTGCAACCCAAGCATGTGCCCTTGACCAGAATCAAACCTGGGACCCTTCAGTCTGCAGGCTGATGCTCTATCCACTGAGCTAAACTGGCTAGGGCTCCTTATTAGTTTTGAATGAATATTTTTATTACACAAAATATATAATGGACTCAACATTGTTATAAACATTTTTTGGGGGTAGAAAATATTCCTTCTATTGCAAATAGAAGCAGCTACTATAGAAAGCAATATGGAAGTTCCTAAAGAAATTAAAACTAGAACTACCATATGATCTAGCTATCCCATTTCTGAGTATTTATCCAAAGAAATCCTAAACACTAATGTGAAAAGATATATGCATCCCTATGTTCATAGCATCATTATTTACAATAGCCAAGACATGGAAGCAACCTAAGTGTCCACTGATAGACAACTGGATAAAAAAGTGGTACATATATACAATGAAATTTTTTTAAAAACAATTTTTTAGAGAGAGGAAGGGAGAGGGAGAGAAGGAAAAACATTGATTGGTTGCCTCCCAAACACACCCTGACGGGATCAAATACATAACCTGGGTAAGTGCCCTGATAGGGGATTGAACCTGCTACTTTTTGGTTTACAGAACAATACTCCAACCAACTGAGCCCCACTGGCCAGCATATACATTGGAATACTACTCTTCCATAAAAAAGAATGAAATCTTACCATTTGCAGCAACATGAATAGACCTACAGGGTATTGTGCTAAGTGAAGTAAGTCAGAGAAAGACAAATACCATATGATCTCACTTATATTTGGAATCCAAAAAACAAAATAAAGAAAACAGAAATACTCACAGGTACAGAATAAGCTGATGATTGCCAGATGGGCGGAGGTTTGGGGGGGGGGGAAGATAAAGGAATTAAGAAGTACAAATTGGTAGTTACAAAACAGTTACAAGGATATAAAGTACAGCATAGGGAATATAGTCAGTAATTATTGTAATAATTATGTATGGTGTCAGGTGGGTACTAGAACTAGACTTATTGGGGGTATTACTTGATCTATAATAAAAAATATGCTAATTAGACCAGAAATCCTTTTGGACAACCTTCCAAATGAAGCCAGGTCTGGGAGGGAAGCCCGGGTCCCAGTTGCCTACCGGTGGCCGAAGGGAAGCCTGGGTTCTGGGTGCTGGAGGGAGGCTGGTGCTGGCAGCAGGGAGAAGGAAAGCCTACTCTTGCATAAATTTTGTGCATCAGACCTCTAGTAAATGATATAGATGTCTAACAACCATGCTGCACACCTGAAACTAATATAATATTGATATCAACTGTAATTAAAAAATAAAGAAAATATTCCTTCTAGCTCATCTGTACAGGGAAAAACAAATCAGTGACTGCTTGTTAATCAAGCAAAGAACATAGGGGTGGCGAAATGCTCCTTGAATCTGTGCAAGATTTCAGTTTCTTGGAGTTGTGGAAAAGGTTCATAGGCTAGTTTTAGGGATAGAGCCCATTCAATTTCTTCTCTGAATCTCTGAAGTTATATTCCACAGAGAAAAGATACTGACGAAATATGAATACAAACCTCAGGACCATATTTTTTCCCCAAAGAAGAAACTGAACACACTGCCTGTTCTAATACAGGAAAAATTTAGACAACAGAAAATACTCCTCTTCAAGGAAGTCTTAAATTAGAAGTAAATCTTGTACGATAACAAAGTTAGCACCTACCTAAAAGGTATTAGTATCACCCCCTAAAATAGCTCAAAAGGCCCTAATTACATGTATAGTACACAGAATCATAGAACTTTTTTTGCCTACCACCAGGAACATTACAGGATACTTCTTCCAATCCCTTTAATTGATAGTAGAACTAAGAATCAAAAGCTAGGTCCAAAAGCTCAGATTTTGGCTCAAGTAAAACTTAAACTTACTTTATGAAGTCACTGGTTTCCTGTTCACTGTCTGGTGTGGCATCCAAAGAAAAGTCATCTGAGAGTGCAGCCGAGCTGGACTCCTGCTCTCCTGCCAGCGGGGCCTGGGTTCCCAGGGAGCCCCTGCACATCTCCCTCTCCTCCCTGACTCCTTCCTCGTGCGGCTCTCTGGGACTTTGGGAGTCCTTCTCAGTTCTGTCACGGTCATCTTTCAGGGAGGACTGCTTGGTCTCGGCAAGAGATGCTTTTCCAGATATATTGAATAAGTTACCAAGAAACTGAAAAAAGCTTTCCTTTGGCTGTCGGTCGCTTTCTCCTGTTTTGCCATCTGAAGTGGGACTAGGAAGGTCGTTGGGCTTTTTGCAATCTCCTGGCACTGGAAGAGCAATTAGCTTCTCAGCGTGGTTCCTTCTGTGCTCACTTTGGGGAATCTTTAAAAACAGAACAGATAATAACAAGCATCATCACTAAAAAGTAACTCTGATTGATAACCGAGTACACGATACATTCTGTGTTAGACCCAGGGACATGTTTATGAGTAAGACTGGTGCTTTCTGTTTCCTTGGGAAGTTTACAATCTGCTGAAGAGCACAGTCAGCACAATCTAACAAAGCTACATAGTCAATGTCATGAAGAGAGAGGTACAGCACGCCTGGGAAACCCAGCCCAGATCTGGTGGCAGTGAGAGCAGAGGAGGTAATTCAGGGATAGTTCCCAGAGGAAGTGACCCCTGTAGGATACCTACAAAGTGACTTGTGCATCTTCTTCCCTCTCCTCTTTCTCCCCTTCTTTGTGTTTAATATGACTGGAAATCAGGGTACAAAAAGAGAAGAGTGAGGGATTAAGTATGGGGATATAAGTAAAGGAACTGATTTTGGCAAACTTTATGTGTATTTAAATATAGCCTTTATTATTACAAAGCTAATGGACACTATTTTCAAACACTCGGTATATTAGACAATTAACACCCAAATAGACCTCATCACTTCAGCATTGCATTAACCCATAAGTTCCACATTATGAAAGGTGTTCCTTAAGAAGATGAGAAAAGACAGCAACATGGTACATCAATTCAGAGGAAAGCTCTTCATGGTACAACACAAAGTTCTGATATGCACATTAATGCAAACCATGGACAACACAGGGATTCTTGCAGAGTTAAATACTTCAGAAGTGCGTAACTAGGTACTAGTAAAACAAACTCATTCATGCACTCTGTCAGGAAAGATTAAACTGCTGTATCAAAGAGCAGGTTGGCGTGACATCGCACACTCTTCCCCAAAGCTTCATTAGCTTTAGGCCAGTATACCAAGTCACTCTGCCTTCCAAACATGCTCACACCTACTTGTAAAAAGAATGCGCACCCGACAGTATCTGCCAGATGTTATGCTCACTAGTGTTTATAAAAGGAAAGTTCAAGTGTGACTCAAAAAAAGATCAGGACACAAGGCAAAAACCACCTTGGGGTACTGCAGGTTCACATGACAAAGTATTGTAGGGAGCTGATCTTCAAGAAGCAACAGCCTCGTAATTATAATGTTACTAAAGGCCTGGTGCATGAAATTCATGCACGGAGTGGGAGTGGGGGGTGGGGGTGGTGAACCTCAACTCAACTTGCACCCTTTCCAATCTGGGATCCCTTGAGGGATGTCCAACTGCCCGTTTAGGCCCGACCCCACCGGTGGGATCAAGCCTAAACGGGCAGTCGGACGTCCCTTTCACAATCCAGGACTGCTGGCTCTCGACCTCTCACCTGCCCATTGCCCCTAACCACTCCCCCTGCCAGCCTGATCAATGCCTAACTGCTTCTGTGCCAGCCTGATTGCCCCTAACTGCCCTCCCCCTGTCAGGATGGTCCCTCCCAACTGCCCTCTCCTGCAGGCCTGGGTCCCTCCCAATTGCCCTCCCCTGCAGGCCTGGGTCCCTCCCAACTGCCCTGCCCTCCAGGCCTGGGTCCCTCCCAACTGTCCTCCCATGCAGGCCTGGGTTCCACCCCCAACTGCCTTCCTCTGCCAGCCTGGTCCTCCTCAACTGCCCTCCTTTGCCAGCCTGGTCCCCCCCAACTGTCCTCCTCTGCAGGCCTGGGTCCCTCCCAACTGCCCTCCCTTGCTGGCCATCTTGTGGCCATCATCTTTGACCACATAGGGGCAGCCATCTTGTGATGGTCAATTTGCATATTACTCTTTTTTTAGATAGGATTTGTTCATCTCATTCCCTGTTTTAATCCAAATTCGAAAATAGTTTAAAGGAGTGTTCCACTATCCACTAATAAAACTTAGCGTATGAAAGGCTGAGAAATGTATAGAACCCATTAGACTAGGAAACTAATTTTGAGCAAACAATATTTTAAGTTTGTTCCCAGCCTGGGTGTCAGGATATTTTTGAGTAAATACATAGCATTTTTCTCTGTGTAAGGACCTTAACATAATTTGTAAGTCTCTACATTTAGAATATCACCAGTCTTCTAAGGTCACTAAAAGTCTCATCTTTTGCTAGTTTCAAACTGGAACTTGATCCCACTGCTCTCTATCTCACCCAGACAACTTTCTGTCATTATGGGAGCCCACACTATAAACTAGCTTGCCCTCCCCTCACATAAACTGCATAAACAGCCTCTCTGTGTGGCAGGGCAAGATATGCTAGGTGATACTGGAAAATGCTCATGTGTATGTAAGATACATATTTTTTGTCCTTTATTCCCTTTAATTCCAACCATAATATTTCTCCCTGAGCCAAATAAACAAACACTATAACATGAATAGAACCATGATTTTTTGTTATAACTAGTGTGAATGACTGCTCATCCTGGGTAGCTACTCATTATGTCATAAATACAGGGTAGGGCAAAGACAGGCTTACAGTTAAAATAATACAATCCTATATAATAAAGATGTAATATGCAAATGGTCATTATGCCGTGAAGTATAACGATCGACTGCGTAACGACTGGATCACGGATCAGCAGGAGGGTGGGGCAGTGAGCTACAAGCAGGCAGCAGAGGGCTATAGGAGGGGGAAGGGCAGCAAGCTATGGGGGGGCAGGAGGGTGGAGGGAGCTACAGGTGGGTGGGGCAGTGTGTGGCAAGCTACTGGCACACGGATTTGTGTGCAGGGCTACTATCCTATCTAATAAAAGAGTAATATGCACCCTAACTGGTTTGGCTCAGTGGATAGAGTGTCAACCTGAGGACTGAAGGGAATGTACCTTGGTTGGTCAAGGGCATGTACCTTGGTTGCTGGCACATCCCCAGTGGGGAGGTGTGCAGGAGGCAGCTGATTGATGTTTCTCTCTCATCGATGTTTCTAACTCTCTATCCCTCTCCCTTCGTCTCTGTAAAAAATCAATAAAATAGATTTTTTTAAAAAGAATAATACGCAAATTAGGCATCACTCCGTCACAAAGATGGCCACCCCCATGGCTACAAGATGGAAGTGCCCAGTCCAGCTCAGCCCCACCACTGAAGTGGTCAGGCCTGTTAGCCAGGCAGGTGGCAGGGGAGGTGGGGGGCCCAAGGGGTGGAACAGGTCGTCAGAGAGGGCTAGGGGTCCCCTTCCCAGGCCAGAGGCCTTCACCAGAGGCCTCAAGCATGGGCAAGGATGGAGCAGGCAATCGGAGGGGGCTAGGGCAGAGCCGGTGATCGGAGGGATATAAAGGTGCCCTACCCAGGCATAAGGCCTGGGCCAGAGGCCTCAGGCCTGGGCAGGGGCAAGGCCAGAGATTGCAGGGGCCTGGGCTCCACAGAACCAGCAATTGGAGGGGCAGGGGCAGAGCCTGTGATTGCAGGGGTCTGGGCACTGGTGGAGCTGGCAAAGCAGGGTCTGGGTGTCCCCTACCCAGGCCTATAGCCTTGGCCAGAGGCTGTAGTGGGACAGGGGTGGAGTCGGCAATCTCAGGGCCTGGGCAGGGGCAGAGCCTGTGATTGCAGGGATCTGGGCATGGGTAGAGCTAGCAATGCAGGGGTCTGGGAGTTCTCTGCCCAGGCCTGTAGCCTTGGCCAGAGGCTATAGTGAAGCAGGGGTGGAACCCACAATTAGAAGGGCCTGAGGGTCTCCTGTGAAGGCCTGTAGCCTTGGCCAGAGGCTGCCAGTGGGACAAGGGCAGAGCCAGAGATGGCAGGAGGCAGGATCAGAGCCGATGATATTAGAGGCCTGGGCTTTGTGAAGCTGGTGATCGGAGAGGCTTGGGAGTCTTCTGCCCAGGCCTGAAACCTCAGGCAGAGACTGCAGGCCTGGGCAGGGGCAGAGCCAGTGGTTGCAGGGGTCTGGGGGTCTGCTGCCCAGGCCTACAGCCTTGGCCAGAGGCTGCAGGCCTGGGCAGGGTTGGAGCCAGTGATTTCAGGGGTCTGGGGGTCCCCTGCCCAGGCCTGCATCCTCAGCCAGAGGTTACAGGCCTGGGCAGGCGTGGAGCTGGGATTGGAGGGGCAGGGGTGGAGCTGGTGATTGGAATGAACTGCAGAGGAAACACGTTTTTTAATTGCTCATTGGCCAAGCTCTCTGTATGCCACTGGTAACATTCTTAGTAACTTGGGTAATAAGAGTCCAAAAAAGGGGAGAACCAAGATGGCGGCATGAGGTATGTACCTAAATGCGCAGCCTTCCACAACTATTTTATAAAAATACAGCTATAAAGGGAGAGGAAGCTTTACAACTAGAAGACAAGAGAAGGAGTGCATTGAGACTGAGTAGAAGTTCCCGGCGCCAAAACTGAGAGATATGGATGCGCACGAAACAGAGGCGGCATGGGCAAAAGGGAGTGGCGGCAGCTCCTGAGTCTGCAGCTTGGAAGGAGATTATAAACTCCGGGGTCACACTGAATGCGATGCAGGCTGTCGGGCAACGGGGTGGAAGACGTGGCATTCTAGCAGAGCTGTTCCTAGCGATCACTGATGCAGAGCACCAAGAATTGGGGACTCAGGGGCGTGCAGACCCCAGGGCATGGAGACACAAATCTGGGAGAAGCTGCGGAGTCTGCGGAGGGGCAGCCATCACGGGTTGCTCTGCCCTGGTGATTCTGAGACCCCACCCCGCTCAACTTACAACCCCACCCACGCTGTGCACCTGTTTGCCTACAGCATAACCTAAGGGACTGCAGCTGGGACAGAACTCCAAAAGTTCCAAACCCCAAACAACGAGGAGAAAGGCCTGGAGGTCATTTCCTCCCAGTGATACCTCCCAGTGATAACTACAACAAGACTGTGCAAGTCCACCCCAGATGATTGGGGAGGCTGAATCACTGGGCCCTATAGGAAACCTAGCACAGAAAGCCACTCTATCAATGCAGGGAAGCAGCCAAAATGCGGAGACAAAGAAATAGATGACAAATGACAGAAATGGAGGAAAGCAAACTACTGGATATAGAGTTCAGAACTATGGTTTTAAGGTTTTTCAAGAATTTTCTAGAATCTGCTGATAAACTTAGTAATATTATACAGAGATCCAACAGCAGACTAGAGGTTTGCAATAATCAAGTCAAAGATTTGAAACATGAAAAAGCAAAAATCATCCATCTGGAAGAGAAAAAAGAAAAAAGAATCCAGAAGTGTGAAGATAGTGTAAGGAGCATCTGGGACAACTTTAAGCGTACCAACATCAGAATTATAGGGGTACCAGAAGAAGAGAGACAGCAAGAGATTGAAAATCTATTTGAAGAAATAATGACAGAAAACTTGCCCTACCTGGTGAAAGAAGTGGACTTACAAGTCCAGGAAGCACAGAGAACCCCAAACAAAAGGAATCCAAGGAGGACCACACCAAGACACATCATAATTAAAATGCCAAGGGCAAAAGACAGAGAGAGAATATTAAAAGCAACAAGAGAAAAACAGTTAGTTACCTACAAGGGAGTACCCATACAACTGTCAGCTGATTTCTCAACAGAAACCATGCAGGCCAGAAGGGACTGGCGAGAAATATTCAAAGTGATGAATAGCAAGAACCTACAACCAAGATTACTCCACCCAGCAAGGCTATCATGTAAAATTGATGGTCAGATAAAGAGCTTCACAGACAAGAAAAAGCTAAAGGAGTTAGTTCATCACTACCCAACCAGGATTATTTCAAATGCTTAAGGGCATTCTTTAGGAAGAGGAAGAGGAAGAAAAAGGTAAAAATAAAAAGTATGAACAACAAAGTGACCACAAATACATATCTATCAACAAGTGAATATAACAAGTCAATAGAAATATCAGATGAACAGAATAAACTGGTGAATAGAATATAAGAAAGGCATAGAAAGGGAACGGACTGACAATTCTCATGGGGAAGGGAACATGAGGGGTATGGGAAGAGACTAGACAAAAATCTTACATCTATGGATGAAAACAGTGGTGGGGGTAAAGGCATGGGGGGCGGGGGAACCAGGTGGAAGGGAGAAATGGGGGTTAAAAAAAGGAACATCTGTAATAATCTGAACAATAAAGATTTAATTTAAAATAAAAAAAAAGAATCTAAAAAAGGCGATCTAGAGTTTTTCCACCACAATCCTGGAGAAAAAAAATGAAGGTCCACTACTGGAGGGCTAAGAAATGTCATATCTTGCCCTAGCCGGTTTGGCTCAGTGCATAATGCCTCAGCCTGCTGACTGCAGGGTCTGGGTTCAATTCTGACTAAGGGCATGTACCTAGGTTACAGGCTCCTCCCTGGCCAGGGCCCACATCAGGGCTCATGGAGGAGGCAACCAATCGAAGTGTTCCTCTCACTTTGATGTTTCTCTTTGATTTTCTCTTCTCTTCCACATTCTCTAAAAATCAATGGAAACATATCCTCAGGTGAGGATAAGAAAGAAAGAAAGAAAGAAAGAAAGAAAGAAAGAAAGAAAGAAAGAAAGAAAGAAAGAAAGAAAGAAAGATAGATCATATCCTATGAAAGACACATCTTGAAAATGCCTAAAGAAAGTTGTCATTTCTTCATGGTGAAGGGACTGGAGTCCATGTTGATGAAAACACCTTGGTGGCTGCAGTGACTGGAAGTGGCTGTAGCCGTGGGTGATGGGGCTGGTGGCTTCCCCTGATTAGCCTGGTTGCCTCCCACAAAGGGAGGCCAGACTGTGGCTTAGGCCTGCTCCCCAACGGGAGCAGGGAACTTGCCTAACCCGTCAGTAGGACACCCCCTGAGGGCTCCCAATATGTGAGAGGGAACAGGCTGGGCTGAGGACCCCTCCCCCAGTGCACAAATTTTGTGTACCGGGCCCCTACTTTATAAATAAAAGTACAAGAATAAACTGTGTTTTGTGTACTTACAACAGTAAACTTACTTTTGCCCCACCCTATATTCTTAAAAAGCTTTAGAGATTCACAAAGTCTTATAAAATTGCAGCAATGGTTTTAAAAAGGGAGAATTAAGAGAACAAGGAGAGTACATTTTTTAACTATCAATAAAATCTCAAGACAAATAATTACTGTCAAAAAGAGTATTTATTTCACTGCCTAAATTATTTTCACTTGGCAATTCCTTTCACGGTATAACAGACTAGTTTCTCAACTTCGATAGAAAAATCACTGGTTTCTCTTTCCCCTAAACTTTTAGCTTCTTTGCTTTTCCAGAATTCCTATATCTTAAGTTTATCACAGAGAACTTTTTTCCAGTTCCCTAAAATATCTTAGTTGTTTAGTCTTCCCCTAATGATCTTATGAGAAATTTTTATCAATAACTAAAATCTCCTCAACCAGAAAGAAGTATCTAAATTTAGTAACAAAAACTAGCAGAAAAGAGTACTGTTGTTCCAAGTAAACACAATGCATTATTTATGTAATTAAAAATTTTAAGTTTGATCTGAAACAGCTGCTCACTGCCCTCGGCTTAGACAACAATGAAGTTCAGCTTGCCACAGCCAGGGCCAGTGTCGCCTGCCAACAGGGCTGCCTGCCATTGTTCCAAAGAATGAGTGGAATACAAGCACTTGGGGTTCAAGCAAACACCAGTGAAACATCAATTCCAATTGTTCTCAAAGATGTTGGTAATCTGCAAATAAAATATAAAGGCTACCGATGAAGGCATATGTCTCTTAGGAATTAAAATTTTCCCCCCTTCATGTTCCATATATTGTAAAGCAGTGCCCTTAGGTCCAAATTCATCTGTTCTCTTTGTTTTGTGCCCAAGGCAAGGAAATACAGGAAAACATTAGGTACACTGATTAATAAGACAGTTGCGGCTCATGAGTTTACAGTCTAGTAAGATACACATCATCACATCACGGTGTGGGGCTCACGAGAGGTATGTACACAATGGCAGACACAAATAGCTGAACTGGGGATGGGGAGAGCACACTGCATAAAGGTGTAACACCTGAACTTGCTCCTGAAGGGCGAAAAGAGCATTCTAGACACAAAGTATAGCATGTACAGTATAAGCTACAGAAGAGTGAGGTATGTTTATTACGGCCGGATGTGGCTGGAGAAGATTGGGGCACAGAGGATAGAGACTGAGGCTAAGATGACCAATTAAAAGTGAAGGATGAGGGATAATAGTCACAGATGATTAAGTTTTCTAAACTGAGCAACTATTTGAGTAGTTAAGCCAAAAATGAATAAGAGGAATATGAGGGGAGGTGCCTTTGTGTGTGTGTGTGTGGGGGGTGAGTGGGGGGGACTATTTAGATGTGAAATGTTGAATTTTTGGTCCCCTGGTGATGTGCAAGTTGAGATATCTGGTAAGCAGTTAGAACACAGTTTAAGAATGCAATTGGCAATACACCGGGGTAAAGGGGAACCCACCATCAAGAACCTTAGGGAAATAAGATTAAAGGCAGGCACAAAGAAGAGAAGAAATCAGAGAGAGAGAAGGAGGAGGCCAAAAGTGGGCCAGGTCATCCCCTCCAGAATACTGGTCTCCAAAGGCATAAGGACAAAGATTATTTCTACAAGCAAAGAGGAGTACATGCCAAATGCCACCTTGAGGTCAAGGAAGTCCTCGCTCTCCTGGTCACTGGTCTTTAAAAACGTCAGGCACACTCCCGATTGGGCATTTACTCTTCTGTTTAGAATGTTCTTCCCCCAGACACCAATGTTTCTCACACCTCACCTCCTTCAGACCTTTACTTGTCTCCTCATTGGAAGTTTCTCCAGCCACCCTATTTAATAAATCACATTGTTTGCAGGAAACGAGTAAACTCGTCATATCGCTTTTTATACCAAAGCGCGGGAGACGAGTTTTTTCCAAAAAAGATGAGTAGAGACAGCCGTCAAATATGGAGGGCGTGGCATTTCAACAACAACGAAAATGTGCAAGACAACTCAGATAGACTTTGCAAAGTCAGACCATTATTGGATTTCTTTCTTCCCATTACGACGCGATTTGGCGGGAAAATGTCCGCTTACATTGGGTTTTAAAAGAATAAACCCCTCTGCTCTGAAATTGCCCATCTTCCTTCTCTACTTTACTTTTCTTATTTGTTCTTGTATCAAATACATACGCATATTATTTAATACCTGTGTCTTCCTCTAGAATGTAAAAGCCACAAGAGCAACTAATTTTGTCTGTTTCATTCATGCAGTATCTCTAATACCTTGAAATGTATCTGACAGTAAGAGCCAAAAATGCTCAAATAGTTGTTGGATTAATAAATGAAGGAAAGAAGAGTACAGAGAAGCTCTGGAATGCAGGAGAAACAGTCCTAACAGCTCAGGAATTTGTGAGCACAGCCCCAAACTCAGGGTAGTAAGCAGTAAGTAGCAAGGAAATAGGAAGAGCCCACAAATGGAAGGAATATTTTTGAGAGATTTTTTTTAACCTGAAAAAATGAGACATAAGATGATAATTTAAGATCCAAGACACACAAAAAATGGCTTTTTGTTCCTGTTTTGTGGATCAGTTCTATACCCGTTGGAGGGAGTGACTACTGTGTAAGAAAGAAGGATGACAGGTTCCAGAAAGAAAAGCAGAGATAATGAGATAGACCACTCTAGTCTCCAACACTTTTTTCAGTATTATATACTAGGGGCCCGGTGCACAAAAATTTGTGCACTCGGGGTGGAGGGAGTCCCTCAGCCCGGCCTGTGCCCTCTCACAGTCTGGGACCCCTCAGTGGATGTCCTATGATGGCCCCAGTCTGCCAGGCGCCTTCTGTGTGTGTGTG
>PVJC01041214.1:0-15445 GCA_004026665.1 Murina feae | reverse complement strand
TCTGCCGGAACCTGCCGGCATGAACAGGTCCTGAAGGTAAGGAGGTGAGGCTGAGAAAAAAGACAGACACAAAAAAGATGGGGGTCACGAGGACTCCATCTCTGCTCAGTCGGCAGAGAGAAGCGCTTCTTTATTTGCAGCTACAATTTTTTATACAGCAATTCAGGGCGTACAGCCAACTTCTTGAAGTCATCCCTAGTCTCTATCTCCTTCAAGGATGAGCTGCCTTTCCCTTGACCTATTCCTTATACGCCAGAAAACATTTCTCAGAAAATGTACCGTACCACAGATTTTTCTAATCCAGATTCTAATCACTTGTTTGTGATTGCACGCACGTACAGGGTTTCCTTGCAGGGGTGACTGTCCTTGTGTCACCTCTCGGATGACCAGGCCTTCTGCTTGGACAAAGAAAAGACTTGGGCCTAGACCCGATTCTTCTCCCTTGACTCAAGCTAGAGTTTTACAGCCCCCTACACCTTTCCCCCTAAGAATTGTCAGTCCACTCCTTTTCTATGCTCTTGGTTCTATTCTATTCACCAGTTTATTCTGTTCATCAGGGTTTTTTTTATTCACTTGATTTTTAGGTTCACTTGTTGATAGATATGTATTTGTTGTTCATAATTTTTATCTTTACTTTTGCTTCTTCTTCCTCTTCTCAAAGCATACCTTTCAGCATTTCATATAATACTGGTTGGGTGGTGGTGAACTCTTTTAGCTTTTTCTTGTCTGTGAAGCCCTTTGTCTGACCTTCAATTCTAAATGATAGCTTTGCTGGGTAAAGTAATCTTGGTTGTAGGTTCTTGCTATTCACCACTTTGAATATTTCTTGCCACATCCTTCTGGCCTTCAAAGTTTCTGTTGAGCAATCAGCTGACAGTCGTATGAGTGTCCCCTTGTAGGTAACTGACTGCTTTTCTCTTGCTGCTTTTGAAATTCTCTCTTTGTCTTTTGCCCTTGGCATTTTAATTATGATGTGTCTTGGTGTGGTCCTCCTTGGATTTCTTTTGTTTGGGGTCCTCTGTGCTTCCTGGACTTGGAAGTCCATTTCTTTCACCAGGTAGGGGAAGTTTTCTGTCATTATTTCTTCAAATAGGTTTTCAATACCTTGCTCTCTCTCTTCTTCTGGCACCCCTATAATTCTGATGTTGGTATGCTTGAAGTTGTCCCAGAGGCTCCTTACAGTATGTTCATATTTTTAGATTCTTTTTTCTTTTTGCTTTTCTGGTTGGATGTTTTTTGCTTATTAGTATTTCGTATCTTTGACTTGATTCTTGCAATTCTCTAGTCTGCTGTTGGATCTCTGTATATTATTCTTTATTTCAGTCAGTGTATGCTTAATTTCTAGCTGGTCCTTTTTCATATCCTCGAGGGTCTCACTAAATTTATCGGCAGTCTCTAAAATAGTCTTGAAAAACCTTATAACCATGGCTTTGAACTCTATATCCAGTCATTTGCTTTCCTCCACTTCTGTCATTGTGACCTGTTTCTTTGTCTCCACATTTTGGCTGCTTCCCTGCGTTGATAGAGTGGCTTTCTGTGCTAGGTGTCCTATAGGGCCCAGTGGCTCAGTCTCCTCAATTACCTGAGGTGGATACTCTTGGTGCACTGCTTTGTTGGCTTTGTGCACAGTCTTGTTGTAGCTAAGCCTTGATTGCTATTGGTATCACTGAGAGGAATTGACCTCCAAGCCCATTGGCTGTGAGAATCAGCTGTGTCTATGGTGGGAGAACGTCTATGCTGGAGACACCCTTATGGGTCAAGACTTGCTCCAGTGGGGCTTTGGTGCCCACTGAGTCTGCCCCCTGAGTGTGTCCCTTATGGATCTGAGTAGTTGTAGACTGGGTGGTCTCCCTTTGACCACTGGGTTCAATGTTTCTTGGAACTCTAAGGAGGTGCTATTTTAGCTTCTGCCTGAGGTTTCCCAGCCTTTTATATGCAAAAGCCTCTGCACGCAGCTTGGGTGGGGCGAGACCGCAGGGAATCTACAGGACGGAGCAACCAGCTATGGCTGATTCGCAGCCCTGTCCTAAGAGGTACTGGGCCACAGTGACCCTTGGCACCGCCAAGAAAGAGCCGCTCTGGAGATCCTCCTGGTGCCAGATGGTGCCAGGTGGTGCCAGACAGTGCCAGATAGTCCAGCTCCTCCCCATATAAGTCTGAGTCCCCAGAAACTCGCCTGGAACTGGAGTTCAGAGCTGTCAGGAGCTTGTGCCTCCCTCCGGTACAAAATGCTGCCAGCCCTTTCTGTGAGCCCCCTTTACGTGTACCTCCGTACCTCTGCACTTTATTTCCACACTTCCTCTGAGTCTCAGTCTTTTTCTAGTTGTAGAATTTCCACTCAGCCAGCCTGCCTGTGGGTCTGGGTTGTGTCCGTTTTTTCTTTTCGTTGTAGTTTTGAAATGATTGTGTGAGGCAATAATTTCCGGTGTTTCCCTATACCACCATCTTGGTTTCTTCTAGTTACCATATTGTTGATTGTAGTGACGGTGTTATCGCTCTGAGACTGTTGTGTATTGTGAGATAAAACAAATAATTATGTGAACTTTTTCTGTCACTCTCAATGTGTCTGTACCTGGAATTTTCAGCAAAGAGATACAGTTGTAAGATAGAAGTTAAGTAAAAACAAATGCAGTCCTAAATTTGAATTGGAAATATCAACAAGAATATATGACATATTTTTATCTGTAAATATTTTTAATTGATAAATTTATACTTTCTAGCTCTGTCCACTCAAAAGCCCTAGAAAAAAAAAATGGTCAGCCAATAGCAATGAGTATCATTAGCACCTAGATTGTGGTCTCTTACAGTGCCATTTTCTACTAAGAGGCACTCAAAGACAACTAGGGTTGTGTCATATGGACTCAGTAGACAACTTAAAGAGGTCCTTTGCCAAAACCAGGACAATATGCCTGGCCATGTGTCTCAGTGATTGAGCATCAACCTATGAACCAGGAGGTCACGGTTTGATTCCCAGTCAGAGCAAATGCCTGGATTGCGGGCTTGATCCCCAGGCAGCCAATCAAATATTCTCTCTCATCATTGATGTTTCCATCTCTCTCTCTCTCTGAAATCAGCAAAAATATATATTTTTAAGAGGACAATTTGAATCAATAAGGGTAATAACTGCAACAGACTGAATATATCAAATACATATATTAAAATCCATAAGCTAATAACGTCACTTTAAAAATTAACTAATTGGCCCTAGCCAGTTTGGCTCAGTGAATAGAGCACCAGCCTGCAGACTGAAGGGTCAAAAGTCTGATTCTGGTCAAGGGCATATACCTCAATTGCAGGTTCAATCCTTGGCCCTGGTTGGGATGTGTGTGGGAGGAAACTATTGAAATCTCTCTCCCACATTTATGTTTCTTTCCCCAACCCTTCCACTCTCTCTAAAAATGAATGGAAAAATATCCATGAGGATTAACAACAAAAAATTGATTAGCTGGTTAACATTGGAAGATATACTAATAAGTTAACTGGTTGCTTTGAAAGCTGGTAAAAATTAACCCATTTCCCTATATAAATTGTACCATAGAATAGATGAGAGAAGTTTATTATTATTAAAAAAAAATAGATGGAAAAGGAGTGTTAGAATTAGAACATTGCCATTTTGCAGTCCAAAAAATTGCATTGATTTTCAACAGCCACTAACATCACAGAGACAGCCAGACATTATATGCCTCCTAATGGGAGACCTTATCACCACCCATGAGGCAATCTTACCAAATAAATTGTCCCTGAATTTGATCAAGCCTCTAAATCCAAATACCAATTTACTGAAAATACAGTGAATCAGAGCTCTACAGAAAAACTACACCATGGGAATACAATCAGCAAAATCCAGACAGTGAAAGACATATAGGATAATACTCTCCTAGCCTCTTTTTAAAAATAAATAATTGCAAAAAGAGAGAGAGACAGAGGGAGAGAAAGGCAAAACCAACAGGTTAAAAGAGACAACGTACCAACCACAATGTGTGGACTTTACTTGAATCTTGATTCAAACAAACCAACTGAAATAAAATTTTTAGTTATTTTTAAAATATCTTCTTAAAGTCATGACATTTGACCTAGCCGGTTTTGCTCAGTGGATAGAGCGTCAGCCTGTGGACTGAAGGGTTACAGGGTTGATTCCTGCCAAGAGCACATGCCTGGGTTGTAGGCTTGATCCCCAGTAGGGGGCATATAGGAGGCAGCTGATCATCATTCTCTCTCATCATTGATGTTTCTATCTCTCTCTCTCTCTCCTTTTCTCTCTGAAATCAATATATTAAAGTTATGACATTTGAGACAATTGGAAATTTGAATATTGACTAGATCTTTTATGACATTAAAAAAATTGTTAGTTTTCTCTTTAGGTCATACTGTGCTTATTTTTTAAAGAATCCTTATCTTTTAGTGACACATGCAGAAATATTTATAGATAACACTGAAAGATTACAGATATGCAAAATAATAAATTAATTTAGAAATATTACTTCATGTCACACTTTATAAACGTTATTCAAAATCTTCAAATACATCTTTAACATCAATGTCCTCCTCATCCCCATAGGTGCTTTTTTGAGTCAATTTCCAAGCATGTCAGTTTTACTTCCATCTAAATTATAAAGACTCTCATATAAAGTCCTGTTTGGGGAATAACTTTTAGATGGAAAACACTTGCCTTTGTTTTAGACTTATTTGTTCATCTAGCTCATGAATTTCCTGATAGCAGGAGCCACATATTTTCATCTTTATGTCCTCCCAGCATCTAATTCTGTAGCTTACCATTGTAAGTAGCTTTCACGCCTCTGAGTCCCAGGAGGGTATACACTTATGTTCACTCCTGTCTATCTAGCACCTAGTAAAATGTCCAGTATGTGGTAAATATCCAATCAATTTTGATAAATAAATATTTATTAGTTTTCTGAACTCGTTATTTAAGTCATATAACATATTTTCTCATAATAAATTTTCATGTTGGCTCCCCCACAGGTTTGTAATATCCAGAGGACAATGATCAATTAATTAGTATGCTTAATACTGCCTATAAACACCTGACACAGAATAGAACACAGCAGGAATCTGAATAAAAGGGGGAAGGGAGGGATGATTGATTTTTTTCACTCAAAGACTATGAAAGCAAAACATAAAGAGCAAGGTCAACTGTCTGAAAAATTCAGGTTGAAACTCGACTTGTTTGTTTCCTTAATTTAAATTGGTTAATCACAGCCTAAATTCACTGAATAAACATTCATCTACTTTCTTTGTCTTGCCAAAGAAAACAGAGTCACTGTCGAACACCATTAGCCAGGGCATTTAAAAGGTCAGGCTTGGATATGAATGTGGATCCTGATTCAAATAAGTCAGCTATTTTAAAAACTTATAAGGCATTCACAGAATTTTAAACTGAATGGATATTTGATTATATAAAGAATATGTTAATTTTAAATGTAACAATACTATGATAATATGGTGGTTATGTCATCTTTAAAAATGGTCCTTAATCTTTAGTGATACACACTGAAGTTTTTACTGATGAAATAATAGATGTCTGGAATTTGGAGAATGGGTGGAAACATAGATGAATCAATATGGGTTGTGTGCTCCTTGTTGAAGCCAGGTCATTGGGTACGTGGTGATTCATTTTTATAAGGCTTTCTTACTTTGGTACATGGTTGAAATGTCCCATAAACTTCAAGTATATGTGAGGTTTGTTTAAAATCATAAAAGTGAAAAGAAAGGTACGTCAAGTCTCATTGGTCTGTTCTTGTTGCAGAGTCCTCTGATACCATCATCCTATCTAATAAAAGAGTAATATGCAAATTAGGTGTCACTCCGTGACAAAGATGGCCGCTCCCATGGCCACAAAATGGAGGCGCCCATGCCACATCCTATCTAATAAAAGAGTGATATGCAAATTAGGTGTCACTCCGTGACAAAGATGGCTGTCCCCATGGCCACAAGATGGCCTCCCCAATACCACATTCTATCTAATAAAAGAGTAATATGCAAATTAGGTGTCACTCCGTGACAAAGATGGCTGTCCCCATGGCCACAAGATGGCCTCCCCAATACCACATTCTATCTAATAAAAGAGTAATATGCAAATTAGGCATCACTCTGTCACAAAGATGGCCACCCCCATAGCCACAAGATGACGGCGCCCAGTCCGGTTCAGCCCCGCCACTAAAGTGATCAGGTCTGTTAACCAGGTAGGTGGCAGAGGAGGCGGGGGGCCCGAGGGGCAGAACAGGCGATCAGAGGGGGATGGGAGTCCCCTGCCCAGGCCAGAGGCCTTCACCAGAGGCCTCAGGCATGGGCAAGGGTGAAGTCAGTGATCAGAGGGGTGTGAGGGTTCCCTAGCCAGACATAAGTCCTGGGAATGGGCAAGGCTGGAGATCGCAGGGGCCTGGGTTCTACAGAACCAACAATCAGAGGGGCAGGATCAGAGCTGGTGATCGCAGAAACCTGAGCTCAGTGAAGCCAGCAATCAGAGAGGTCTGGGGGTCCCCTGCCCAGGCCTGCATCCTCGGCCAGAGGTTCCAGGCCTGGGCAGAGGTGGAGCTGGGATTGGAGGGGCAGGAGTGGAGCTGGTGATTGGAGTGAATTACAGAGGAAACACCTTCTCTTACCGCTCCTTGGCTAAGCTCCCTGTATGCCACTAGTAATATTCTTAGTAACTTGGGTAATAAGAATCCCTAAAGGCGAGCTAGGGTTTTTCCACCACACTCCTGGAGAAAAAAATGAAGGTCCACTGCTGGAGGGCTAAGAAGTGTCATATGCTGCCCTAGCTGGTTTGGTTCAGTGCATAATGCCTCAGCCTGCTGACTGCAGGGTCTGGGTTCAAATTTGACCAAGGGCATGTACCTAGGTTGCAGGCTCCTCCCTGGCCAGGGCCCAGGTCAGGGCACATGCAGGAGGCAACAAATCAAAGTGTTCCTCTCACTTTAATGTTTCCCTCTGTTTTTCCCTTCTCTTCCACATTCTCTAAAAATCAATGGAAACTTATCCTCAGGTGAGGATAAAAAAGAAAGAAAGAAATGTCATATCCTATGAAAGACACATCTTGAAAATGCCTAAAGAAAGTTGTCATTTCTTCATGGTGAAGGGACTGGAGTCTATGTTGATGAAAACACTTTGGTGGCTGCTGTGACTGGCAGTGGCTGCAGCAGTGGGGGTGATGGGGCTGGTGGCTTCCCTTGATTAGCCTGGTTGCCTCCCACAAAGGGAGGCCAGACTGCGGCTTAGGCCTGCTCCCCCAAGGAAGCAGGGAGCAGGCCTAAGCCATTAGTAGGACACCCCCTGAGGGCTCTCAATATGTGAGAGGGGGCAGGCTGAGCTAAGGGACCCCCTCCACCAGCGCACAAATTTCGTGCACCGGGCCTTTTTATGACAGAGAAGATCTCTCAAACATGGATTTCTAGGGTTCCTATGAATGGGCTTCAGGGGATTATGTGTGAATGTGCATTTTTCTTGGGAAAGGGCTCATAACTTTCACCAGATTCTCAGGGGAGTTTATGACTCAGAAGAAGATTAGAATCATAATTAGCCACATTATATAAGTTTAGGAGAAAAAAAGAAAGGAGGGAGGGAGGAAAAAAAGGATGAACCAGAGAAAAGGCCCTGTTTCTAAGTCTCTTTTCTGTACTTCCTCCTGACTCACTGACAAGAACCACTGTGTATTTATTTGGATGCCTATCACAAGAACACGGTAAGATAAAAAGAACTAAAGGAGTTAACACTGAAACTGCAAGGCACATAGTGAGAGAGAAAGCATTGTTACAAGCTTTGAAAAATGAATGAATTATAGCTGAGTAGTAAAACAGATCGTCACTTACAGTTAATGGACAAATTAAAAGGTGGGTGCAGGGCTGAGTCTTACATAATGGCTCCTGCTCCTAGAAGCAGCCACAGAGGCTGCAGGGAAGGAAGAAGATGGCAGTGGAGCCCACCTTGAGCTCTCTTCCCTGACACACCTCTACTGCTCAGCTCCACCTGTGGGGTTGTATACCTGCCAAACTCAGCCCCACCTCTTCTCTGGCAGTCAATCTCCGATATTTTACCTCTAAAGACCTCTTTCATCTTTTTTTCCCTAAGGTTCCAACATTTTCAGAGATTGTAAAAAGCACGCTCCTACCCCTCCATCTTTCCATCCTCCCTGCCCTGGACAATAAAAAGTCAAGCATTTAAGTTCTAACATATTTAACTAATTCTTTAAAATCAACAAATATATAAGTGGCTTCCAGGATTTCTAATCAGCAAACTGAGTTAATGCAATTAATATTAAAAACAAATATTTATGAGCACTTACTATATCATAGGTCTAGCATTGTGCTTTACATATATTACCTCACTTAATCCTCACAACAGACCTAAATGAAGGCTAAGGTCTCACAGAACTAAATGGGATAGGAAGAACTCAAGTTCCTCTGTATTCCTTATATTAACATTATACTCTTATACTGTAAAAGCAAAGAACCTGGGTTGTTTTTGAGAGCTCATGTCCACAGAACAGCTCAAGATCCACATTATCACCTTCTTAAATTCTTAGTGCTCCTGAATCTTGTCCCTCAAATTGCCAAGACTTTTTCAATAGTTCTCCATCTTTTTATTCATGTCCATCTTCCTCTTCATCCAGAAAAATCTGTGAATTCTGGCCCTTTAAGACTCTGTCACTGGCTCAGTCCAGCGTTGCTCAGTGGATAGAGCATTGGCTCACGCACAGAAGGGGTCATGGGTTCGATTCCCAATCAAGGGCACATGCCTGGGTTGCCGGCTCAATCCCTAATAGGAGACATGCAGGACACAGCTGATTTATGTGTTCCTCTCACTGATATTTCTCTCTCTTTCCCTATGCCTTCCTCTCTCTCTAAAAAAATCATTAAAAACATATTTTAAAATAAAAATAATCTTTAAAAGAAAAAAAAGACACTGTCACTGAATATGACCCATAAATCCCCAACTCTTGAATGACCTCAATTTGACTTCCTCACTGAATGCAGCCACCCTATAGGGGGAAAAAAAGGGTTCCACCAGGATTTGTCACAGCTGTTCCAGGCCTCTTCTGGGTAGCCATGAGCTCCTGAATACCCATGATTTTCTTATTCTGACTCTTCAGCAGCTTTCTAAAGGCACAAAATTTCAAAGTGGTTCTGGTTTCTCAGTGATTCTTTTATTGAACCCCACTTGGAGTCACTCACTCCTGTCCAATATAGATTACTGGTTAATGCATAATGGTAGGCAGAATAATGACCCCCGAAATAAGGTTGCAAATGGAAGTAAGATTGTTAATCAACTGAAATTAAAATAAAGAAATTTTCCTGGACTCTCTGATGGACTCCATGTAATCACGAAGGTCCCTAAAAGTGGAAGTGGGAGGCAGAAGAGTAGAGTCAGAGAAAGATATGATGCCAAAGGCAGGATCTGAGACACACTACATTGCTTGCTTCGAAGATGGAGGGAGGGAGCTATGAGCCAAGGAATGCAGGTAACTACGAGAAGCTGAAGAGGTCAAGGAAACAGATTCTCTCCTAGAGCCCCCAGGAGGAACCCCAACTCCACCAACATCTGAGTTTAGCCCATTGAGAGACCCGGTTGGATTTCTGAACCATAGAACTGTAAGAGTAACAATTTGTGCTGTTTAAGCCACTAAATCTGTGGTAATTTGTTATGGAAGCAAAAGAAACTATCACATACACTATGGCTTTCTAACTACCAAGACCAGAGTAAATGTGTTACTACCTTACAAGAAACAAGCACCTTCTCCATTATCTAAGATTCGTTGCTGTTACCTAGCAGCAGATTTAGAATAAACACAATTGCTTTGCTGTGTCCTGGTTACTACTGCACAGACTTGACTAAGAGTCCTGTCTACCCTGCCAAGGCAAACCATGAGCTAGTAAGACAATTACCTACAAATATTTCAGGCAGTAAATTTGCAGCCTGAATTGTCCCCCAGACAGCCCACACCTCTCCTACTGAAGTTTCCCAATAGAACTGGTAAAGCCAGGTAAAGAGAATTCTCACAATTTCCCCAATTCCCATGTAGGGAAAGAACAGCCAGCATGTGTTGGGATAGGGTGATGGAGTACTGACTGTACACTGCAATGTAGTGAGAGGAGAGCGGCTATGGTTGATACTTTTGCTCAATGACATTCAACAAATACTGACCGCTTATCATAAACTGACTTCAGAAAAGTTAACCTGCTCTCTACAAAGCCATTCATTCACTCAGAAAATATTAACTTAGCTCTGACATGTGCCAGCGTCATTGGGCGTGAGTATTCAGGTCTCCTTCCGGAATCTTGCCTCAGAGTTTTCTCAGGCTCCACTGTAAGATATAGAGTGTGACTTGCTTCCTATTTGGCTATGCTTTTCAATTATCACCCACTTACCAGGGTTTGTTATTCTCAAGTCTTCAGCAAAGTTTTCCATTTTGAGCAGGCCTCGTTCACAGAAAAGCCTTAGTAACTTCCCAAATTCACCTACTCCCCACTCCTCCACTTCCACCTTCTCTGAACCTCCCTGCAAGTCTGAGACCTCTCCACCTTCTCCTCCAGCACTTCTTTCTGCTCAGAATGGAGTGCTGATCGGGAGAAATTTTAGGGATTTTGAAGATGTCCCCAGTTCCAGTCCAAACTAGGCTTCCCTAAAGCTTTCTTATCCTCTTTCATTGCTACACCCTTTAGGGGCTCACTGACTCCTAAAATTTCAATAGTCACCTCTAGAGATGTCATCAAAATTCAATAATGCAGACCTTCACTGACTCATCCTAAATTACAGCCTCTTAGCTGGCCCCCTCGTTCCAGTCTCTTCCCACTCTAAAAATATCCTTTGTACACCCTGCCATACATATCTTCCTAAACATTTATTAAGTGTTCACTCTGAGCCAGGCACTGGTCTAGGAATCAAAGACAAAAGCTATAGTAATGCAGAGTAATTAAGGAGACATCCTTTGAAGAGGGGCAGCCACTTACTGGAAGAAATTGCTTAATCTTTTTGCATCTTGGTTTTCTCATGTGAAAAATGGGGATAATAAGAGCATGTAGCTCTCAGGGTTTTTGAGAGACTTAAATGAAATAATGCATGAGAAGCACCTAACACAGTGTCTTGCACATGGCAAGCACCAATAAAAGCTTACATAGGACATCATCATCAAAGGGAGTTGCCAGGTTAGCAGTAGAGATGAATAGGTATGTTCCATAAGTAAGGGGTGGGGAAAAAACAGACCTTGGCGGGTGTCTGAGCAGAGAAGACAGAGTGATGAATTCTGGTAGTGATATGAAGCTTGGAGGTTAAAATGGGATATTTGGAGAGGATGGGAGAGATTTTCCAGCTGGGAACATCTGGGCAAAGGCACAACAGCACAGAAGGGAGAGCATTTGTGCAATCGAGCAATGACAGTGTGCTGCCCTGTGCTAATCCTGACAAGGCCACCAGCTCCTGAAGGAGAGGCATGCCGGCTTTGACTATGGGAGAATCATTCGTTCTGTAATACAGAATCTCGAACCTATACTTACCTGGCACTGTGCTAGGTGAAAATACTGTGTGCCTGGTCCCTGCCTTCATGAAACTTCTATTCGAAAATAAACAAGAAATCAAAATAAGAACCTTTCGGATGAATTATATGTGCTATTAACAAGACAAAAAAGTATCGTATGAAAGGGAGTGACTGTAGTTAAAGGTCAAAGAAAGACATTCATGGGAGGTGACACTTAGTCATGAGAAGGCCTAGGTAGAAAAATGTTCTTGGCAGAGGGAACAAACAGCAAGAACGAAGATCCTGAAGCACGAAGGAGCTGGCCACATCCAAGAAACAGAAAGCCAGTGCAGGGATGCATCGAGCGTGGAAGAGAGGCAGTCGGGAGGGTGGTCAAGGCCTTGATCATGTTAAAGCCTGATAAGCAGTTTGGATTTTATTCTAAAATGAACTGGAAAGTCACTAAAAGGTTTCAAGAGAGATAGGACATAATCTGATTTGTGTTTTTAAAAGCTCCCTCTACTGCCAGGCTTGAAGTAGAATGGCAAGAGAGAAGCCAGAGGGAATCATGAGAGGCTAGTGCAACAGTCCAAACCAGAGAGAACAACACAGACTTATGATATTTAGATGTGATGTCTGGAATCTCTCAGTTTACAGAAGTTATACAACCTCCTCAATTGGCAAGGTCTATCTCCCTTCCACACAGCCTGCTTGGGGGGATTAACTGGTAATTTTCAGTTGGCTGATTGTGTCTCCCACAAGTCAGCCCATTGACTTTCCTCCTTCCACACTCATTTCTTTTCCTCCCTATATGCACGTTCCCACTGGTCTATCGCCTGACTCAGCCTTCACGAGGTCCTACTGCTCCTACTCTATTTATTCTCTTCTCCTCATCCGACCACTCAGGAAAGTTTCATGAACTAGATGTAAAGGAGGTAATTATTTTCTCTTATCCCAGAAGCACTCAGGAATTATCTATTTCACAGAACACTGACAGAAGGTTAGGGGTTATTATGACCTTGACAATATAACCTGTACACATTCTGCACATTAAGGACACTGTCTCCTCACATTCATTCCAGCCTGTTCTCCCACTGCAGCCAGAGAAATCGTTTTTTGGATTTTTTTTAATGTTTTCTATTGAATTTTTCAGAGAGAGAGGAAGGTTGAGGGATAGAAAGAGAGAAACTTCATCGATTGGCTGCCTCCTGCACACTACCTACTGGGGACTGAGCCCACGACCTGGGCATCTGCTCTGACCACGAATTGAACCAGTGACCTCTTGGTTCCTGGGTCAACACTGAGCCACACCATCGGGCAAGAGAAATCTTTTAAACAGGAAAATCTAATCTCTCACTGGCTCTCTCTTTCTCTCCCTCCCTCCCTCCTTCCCTCCCTCCCTCCCTCTCTCTTTTTTTGCTCTCTAGAGTGTCTTCCCCTCGTTCCTCAGAGAAATGCCAACTTCCTCAGCATGGGCTACAAAGGCCCTGTATATTATGACACCAGAGTATATCTCACACCATTCCCCTCGTTTACTCTCTGTGGCTCTAGCCACACAGGCCCTCTTTCAGGTCTTGTAGCCAGATGTACCCCCTTCTGCCACAGGACTTTTGCATATGGTGTTCTTTGTGTCTCCGGGGCCCTTTGAGTTCCCTCTTCCCTCAGGAGACACTTATTCTTTAGATCTTTGTCCATATTTTGTCTATCTTTCTTTCAAAGAACTTATCACAGTTTATAATAACACATTTACTTGTGATTATCCCCACCAACACACACACACACACACACACACACACACAATGAGAAGCTCCAGAGAGCAAAAACATTGCCTATTTTTGTTCATCATTGAATTCCAAATGTAAGTGAATAAATACACTTAATAGGCCTTAACAGATAGATAAGGATTTTCCAAAATCTTAGATAAGGTTCCTTTTTGATGGAGCAAAGAAGGAATTACAGATCTTCTAGTAGCAAACTACTACAGGGAGAAGAGTCAGTATCTGATACCCATTTTGCTACAAACTCAGAGTGTTTTCGCTGACCCCTTACAGAAACCACCCCTGAGGTCAACCTGGCGCTTGTTTCCAAGACCCATCATCCTTCCCAAGAAGATAGATCCACATTCTCTCCACAGCCTCTCACTTCAGACTGGAGTCTCAACCTTCCTAATGCCCCGACCCTTTAATACAGTTCCTTCTGTGGTGACCCAACCATAAAATTATTTTCATTGCTACTTCATAACTGTAATGTTGCTACTGTTATGAATCGTAATGTAAATATCTGATATGCAGGATGGTCTTAGGCGACCCCTGTGAAAGGGTCGTTGGATCCCCAAAGGGGTCACGACCCACAGGTTGAGAACTGCTGGACCAGACCCTCCCTTCAATCAGTCCCTCTTTCAGGGGGCAGTAACTATGCCTCCTGATGGCACAGGAAAGGGGGTGGTGATAGCAGAGAGCTGAGTGAGGTACCACTCACTTACTGGCGGTCTCACAATAAACCTTTCACAACGCCCTTTCACAAAGAGCACCTCCCTTTGCCCTCAAACCAAAGCAGACATTGTCACCCCCATTTTACTAAAAGGGGAGCTGAGGTCAAAGGAGGCAAGTGACTCCCTCAAGGTCGCAAAGCCTGTATGAGACTTGCACCTAGACTCTGACCCACAGCCCGATGCTGTTCCTGACATTCGCCACCCCAGCAGTTGGGTTACCAGGGCTACCCCTGGTTTCCTCGCTCCCTTAAATAAACCCCGCCCAGAATTTGCCAGCTGCCTGCGCAAAGGGGTGGAGGGGGTCAGAAAGCGGGGTTCACTACCAGGGGTCTGGCCCCCGCCCCCCGTCTTTCCGGCGCTTCCTGGGACCCCCAGAAAGAGCACAATACAGAGCGCTGCCTCTCCAGGGTATGGCCCCTGCCTGCGCCTGCTCCCACGTTGCTGCTCTGCAGGGAGGACCCCAGGAGGCCGGAGGTCCCCACGGCGCACGCGGGATGCGGCGGTGACCCGCCAGCTCCCGGACGCGGCCCAAGGTCACCCTCTCGCAGCCCCCGCCGGCCCCCGGCCTCCCGGAGCGCCCCCTGGTGTCCAGCGATGGCCTCCCCTCGCCCTCGGGGAGTGGCCTGGGAGCCCAGCGGGGGCGCAGAGGCGGGAAGGTGGACAGAGGATGAGGAGGCTGCGCCCGGGGAGGGGCGGGAGGCGGGCCCTACCTGGTAGCGGAGGGCGGCGTCCGGCTCGTTACTCCCGGCGCGCATGGCGGGGCCGAGCAAGGTCTCGCCCGCGGGCTCCAGGCCGAGCGTCAGCAGCCGGTACGCTCCGGTCGGGTGTGAGCGAAGCGCCCCAACGGCGACCCCTACTCAGGAGCCCACGGTCAACCATCAGCCTCCGCCGCCTCCGTGGCCGCCGGCCCGCGAGGCATCGCCGCGGCCAATCAGCGCGCGGCCTGTGCAGCCAATCAGGGCGCGGAGCAGGAGAGGACGCTGGCCGGCGGTACCCAGGGCTACGGCGAGGGGGGGGGGCAGCCCGAGGAGCCCAGGTTGCCGTGGAAACCGCCTCCCTCCCTTCGGGGGCCCCTGGGCTTGAAGGTCCTTCCAACTGCTCGTTGGAAACGGAAAATCTCATGCTTCTATTTGCAGCTGCCCCTCACCCTGGGAAAGTGAGAAAGTGTTGATTTTTGTCTATTCTAATTTTATTCTTTGGATGATTTTTAAATTCTGGGGAAACGTCCCCTGGGGATTACAGAAGGAAGTAATTGAGGATGAGGGGAAAGGATGAGAATACTTGTTAATCTCCGAGCTAGTGGCCAGATTAGAAAGCATTAAAGATAAGCACACTGGCAGTGATCCTGTCCCCTCTACAGATCCGCTATGACTTCGGTCTCCTCCCTGGGTCTCAAGTTGGCAGCAAAAAGCACAGGGTTGAACTAAAGATGGTTGTTGAAGTGATAACACAAAAATGCTTACAACTTTTCCAAGAAGGCAAATTAT
>PVJC01041213.1:0-15452 GCA_004026665.1 Murina feae | reverse complement strand
TCCATTAGTAGATGAATGGATAAGAAAGCTGTGGTGTATTTACACAATGGAATACTACTCGGCCATAAAAAGAAGGAAAGCTTACCTTTTGCAATAGCATGGATAGATCTGGAGAGTATTATGCTAAGTGAAATAAGCCTATTAGAGAAAGTCAAGTACCATATGACTTTACTTGTATGTGGAGTCTAATAACAAAATTCACAAACATAACAGAAATAGATTCATAGGTATAGAAAACAGACTGACAGATGTCAGAGGGGAGGGGGGCTGGCAGGCTGGGTGAAAAAGGTGAAGGGATTAAGAAAAAAAGAAAAAACCCCTCATAGACACAGACAACAGTATGGTGATTATCAGAGGGAAAAGGGATGGGAGGATGTAGAAGAGGGTGAAGGGGGGGATAAATGGTGATGGAAGGAGACTTGACTCGGGGTGGTGAACACACAATACAATACACAGATTATAGAATTGTACACCTGAAATCTATTTAATTTTATTAACCCATGTCACCTCAATACATTAAAAAGAAAAGTGACACCAACCTGTACTAGTAATCATGTCCTTCACCACCACACCACTTTCACTTACGAAAGTCCTTGATGATGCAGTAAAAATTATTCAGTGTATGAAATCTTGGCCCTTGAGCTCACATCTCTTTTTAAAAATAGACTTTGATTTTTAGAGCAGTTTTACGTTCACAGAGTCCCATTATTCCCCGTCTCCACACGTGCATAGTCTCCCTTACTAGCAGCGTCTCCCACTGGAGCAGTGCACTTGTTACAGCTGAAGAATTTATACCAGCATGTCGTAATCACCCAAAGCCCATCTTTTATATCAGGGTTCACTCTTGGTGTTATACATTCTATGGTTTTGACACATGTATATTGATATGTATTCACTATTGTAATATCGTACAGAATAGTTTCACTGCCCGGAAGATTCTCTGTGTATCACCTGTTCATCCCAGCCTCCCCGCAACCCCTGACAACCATTGATCTTTTTCACCCCATCGAAAATATCATAGAGTTAGAGTTATACAGTACGTAGACTTTTTAGATTGGCTTCGTTCACTTAGTAATATGCACTTAAAGTTCCTCCGTGTCTTTTCATGGCTTGACAGCTCGTTTTGTTTTAATGCTGAGTCATATTCCGTGGTCTGGACGTACCACGGCTTATCATCCTCTTACTTAACGAAGGACGTCTTTGTCACACCCAAGTTTTGGCAATTATGAATGAAGTTCCGATAAATATTTGTGTGCAGGTTTTTGTGTGGAAATGTTTTCAAGTCATTTGGGTGAATACCAAGGATCACAATTGCTGGATTGCATGGTAGGACTGTGGTCGGTGCTGTAAGAAACAGGCTGTCTTCCAAAGTGACTGTATCACTCTGTATTCCCACCAGCAGTGAATGAGAGTTCCCGCGGCTCTGCATCCTCACCAGCACCTGGCTGTTGTGTTTTAGATTTCTTGCCATTTTAATAGGTATGCAGTTGTATCTAATTGTTGGTTTCATTTGCAAATTCCCTAATGACACGTGATACTGAGTATCTCCTCAGTTGTTATTTGCCATTTATGTATCTTCTTTGGTGGGGCATCTAGTCAGATCTTTTGCCTATTTTAAGTTGTCCTTTTCTTATTCATTTGTTTCAAGAGTTTTTTGTATATTTTGGGTAACAGGTTTTTTTTATCAGCTGTATCTCTTGCAAATATTTTCTCCCAATCTGTCCCGACCCGTGGGTTCAGTCAACGGAGACCCCAGGGGAGGAGTGGGAATGATGGGACAAGAGACACAAGAGATGGAGACAAGACAGGTTTCTGATCAAGTCTCGTTTATTGTAAGGTACAGAGGGGTAGATATAGTAGGAGAAAAGGGGGGTTCTTCTAAGGAGTTACTAGTTAGATAAACAGATGAAATCATAGGTGTCAAGGAGACGGTAAAGCAAAAGGGGAGCAGACGGAAGGAAGGCATCCTGTGTATTCAGCTTGGGCTTTGATGTTTCCAAATGTTCGGGGAGATGAGATTGGGGCAGCAAATGTAACAAAGATAATTAACTGCATGGCTCGGAATGCAGCTTCAGCCTCCCACACCAATCTATGGCTGGCTTGTCTTCTTATTCTCTTGAGATTCTTTTGTCTTTAATTTTATAACCTCTGTAGTTAAATTTTTTTCAATGACCATAGTAACTTTTAAAATATATATCTTTATTGATTTCAGAGAGGAAGGGAGAGGGAGAGAGATAGCAGCAGCATGTTGAGAGAATCATTGATTGGCCATCCCCAGCATGCCCCCTGCTAGAGATCGCGCCTGCAACCCCAGCACGTGCCCTTGACTAGAAGCGAATCTGGGACCCTCAGTCCGCATGCTGACGCTCTGTCCATTGAGCCAAACCGGCTAGCGCGACTATAATAACTTTTAAAGATAGCTCTATTTCACATACCACATAATTCACCACTCAAAATGGGAAATTTCATATTTTAAATATCTTCGAATGGTTATACAACCTCCACAATCTAATTTTAGGCCTTTTTATCAACTCTACAAGAAATCCTGAACCCATTAGCAGTCATACCTCATTCTCTACCACCATTCCCAGCTAATCTACTTTGTGTCTCCATAGATTTATCTATTCTGGAAATTTCATACAAATTGAATCATATAATATGTAGCCTTTAATAACTGGTTTCTTTCACTAACAATGTTTTCAAGGTTCATCCATGTTGTAGCAGGAATCAGTGCTTTGTTCCTTTTATTGATGAGTAACATTGCATGGCTACATCCTATTTCATTTATCCATTCATCAGTTGATGAGCATTTGGGTTGTTTTAGACTTTTTGGCTAGAATAAATGATGCTGCTATTGAACGTTCATGTGCAAAATTTTTTGTGTGTGTGGACACGTTTTCATTTCTTTTGGGAATAGACCTAGGAGTGGAATTGCTGGGGACAGATGATAAATATATATTTAACATTTTAAGAAACAACCAAACTTTTCCAAAGCAGCTGCACCATTTACATTTTTACCAACAATATATATAAAACTTTTGAAATTAAAACAGATACTCTTTTTAAAGACTTCTAGTGCTGTTGCGGTGTAGACCACAGTAAGGTGTCCAGTAACTGTTATGGAAGGATGAATGCGTGATTTGAATAAGACGAGAGGAACTGAACATGGAAAATAGAGTGGGGGATGGGTGAGCCCCTGACAGTAACTTTTACTCCAGCACTGGCTGGCCAGGCCTCTCTGAGCCCCATGTGATTCCCAAACAGGATCAACCAACCCCTTCTGAGCGGGAGATTGACCTGGAAGCGCTCATGGAACTATCCACAGAGGAGCAGAAAACTTACTTGGAGGTAGAATGGGGGCTGGGCCCTGGGGCCAGGGGTTGGGGTTGGAAGCTGGGCTTGGACTAAGGGGAACCGAGGAACCCAGGCCCTGCCCCATTGGGTGGTATGGGAGAGCCACATCAGAGGGAATTCCTGGAAGGCGACTGGGGCTTGTGGGAAAGGACGGTGGCTCAGGACCCACAATCTGCTCTCTTCTACCCAGGCTCTTCTCCGAGACTGTCCCAGCCCCACAGAGGTAAGGACGCTTTGCTGTTCTGGGGGTAAGAGGAGGCCCAGTGGGAGGAAACTAATGAAAGGAAAGCTTGGCCCTGCATCTTTCGCCCTTCCCTGGCTCTAGGAGATGGGGTGAGGGAGAGATTAGGGAGGACATAGGGTGGTGGGTGTGACTCCATGCCTTCATCTCACCCATTTCTTCTTCAGCCTTTTACCTCTGAACTGCTCAGTCAACTCAAGAAACTCCGGAGACTCAGTCGGCCTCAGAAATAAGCCTTGTGAGACGACGGTTAGCAGCCTCAGCACTGTCAGGCCTGCCCCAAGCCTCTGGATCCCAGGCTGAGAGGGAAGTGGCTCCTTGGGACATGGAAAAGGAACATTGGACAAGGAGGTCACATGTGGCCACCCCTGTTGTATGTACAGTCATAGCTAGTTCTTGTCAGTTGGGCTTTCTGGGAGCCAGACATGGCTGCTGTCCAGTGTTTTCCTTGACAGCCAAGTGGATAAAACCTTTAGGAGTCCCAGCTGAATGGAGTGTGGAGCATGTCTGTGCTGAGGGGTGGGAGAGGGAGAAGTGATATACCAGAAGGCAAGCATCCTGGCGCACACTATCCTCACACTTCACCATCCAACCATCTATCCACCCACCCATCCACCCATCCATCCATCCATCCATCCATCCATCCATCCATCCAATCTTTGAGAATTTAAAAATGAAGGTCACAGTTGTGCTTCAGAGATCACAACCTAGCAAGGCCCTGAGGCTAAGACACAAAGCATCCTGTCATCATCAACAGGAGCCCAAGTGGCAAAGACCAGTTCTGAATCCCAGAGGAGGCAACAGGAAAAAGCCCTCTGGGTGTGGGACATCAGGGAAAGCTGAAACCTCCTCCCCCGCTAAGTGATGCAGGAGGACTCTTTCCAGAGCTGGCTCCAACCAGAGGCAGAGAACACGCAGGGGCTAAGTGGAGAGGGAGAGGGTTCAGGCTAAGAGGCCAGGGATAGGGGTCAGGTCAGGAGGGCGTTGCTAGTAACAGACACTGAGTCAGAATGGCAGGCAGGTTGGGACAGGAGCCCTGGAAGTTGGTGCCCTTTGGGAATAAGGCAGGAAGCAGTGGGTTTGCTTCCACTGTTTGTGCATGCAACGGTGAGTACTAGAGAAGCCGAGAACCCACGATAGTGGGGGCTGGGGCTAAGTTGGGCTGCCCAGAGCAGGACCCACACTTCCGTTCGGTTGAACAAATTCATGCTTCTGGTCTATGAGGCCTTGCAGACAGGTGGTACTGTTCCTGACGGGAGAATCTTACATGAGGGCTCACCCCTCTCCCCCACTCCGTAGGACTGCATTGACAGCCTACTTTGCTTTCGCCACCTCTCCCAGGACCCAGGCTCAGGGCCCACAGGTTCTAGAGATCAACGATGCTGGGCCCAAGGACTCAAACACACTTTATTTGATGCATTAAGTGCTGGGGCACTTGAGCAGGTTTCAGGACTCATTCTTAGGTTCAGTCTGGCCTTTCCAGTCCAGGCTTTGCTGGGGGAGGGCTCCTGACTTCTGCCTTCCCTCCAGCCATCATTGCCAGTGCAGAATCTTTCCCCCTTCACGGACATCGAGGCTCAGGAAAGGGTGCGCCCATGAGCAGTCGAGCTTGAAATGCTCTCCCATCAGATGCCCCGAGTCTGGGCCTAGAGGCGGGTGCCGCAGCCTGTGTGACTGCCCGTAGGATGGCCCTCCTGGGGGGGGCCAGTTTTCCTCAGTGTTCTCGGCCTGCATGTGGGGGGTGGTAAGCAGATGTCTGGTGCTCCTTAAGTTCAAAGGCATCATGGCCTTCCCTGTGGAAAAAGAGAAACAGGTCAGGGATCACAGGCAGCCCTTGGGCATCCCAGTCCCACAGAACATTCTACCTGCACCCACCGGAAGCAGCGGGCACAGTAGAGATCTCCGTCGCAGCCAGCACAGCGCAAGGTGGCATCCTCATTGCAGATGCAGCACCAGGGCAGCTGCTCTTCCTCAGCCTCAGGCCTGGGGACCATAGCCTGGGCCTTCAGGGAGCAGAGAGGAAGGGAGAAGTAAGGCCCCTGAGGGGGTGTGCGTGGGGGGGGGCTGTGTCTGAGGTTTTCTCTCACCTTAGGTTCTGCCCTGCAGGATTTGGCCGGGGGGTGGAATGTTGGCTCTGCCGGGATGTTAAAGCCACTTGCCTCATCCAGGGCAGCTTCTTCAGTGAGCTGTGGACAGGGCAAAGAGTACAGCTCCCTGCTCATGGCCCGGGTCCTCCCCCACGCCCCTGGAGGTGCTGTGGCCTTAGCTTCTCAACCCATCTTCCTTTATTTGTTGCCCATGGCTGCTGACACCCCATCTCAAAGGTTCCGGGGCCAGGTCTGGGTCGTAGGGACAGAGGGACCCCAGCTGGAACAGCAGCTGCAGAGTGACTGGCTATTCAGTCCCGGATGAAGGCAGGATGAATGGGGCCAGGTGGGTGGTGGGACAGTGAGACAGGGGCAGGGCAAAGGGTGGCCAGTGGGTAAGGCAGGCCCACCTGTTGCAGGACTCTCTGGATGGCCGTCTCCTCATCCTCATCGTCATCACTGTCTGGGAGGCGATAGTCTTGGAGGGTCACTTGAAGAGGGAGAGAGGTAGGAGCAGGGGAGGAGTGAGGCTGACGGAGTTCACCAGGGTGGCTATACTCTTGCTCCCCGGAGCTGGTTTGGTTCCCAGTGGCACTTAGTCCAGAGCTGAGCAGTCTCTGCCACCATTCTGATTGGGCCTCCCACTCCCAGTTCCACCTGGCAGGGCTTGGGGTCAGGAACAGAAGGCTCTGCACCTGAAGGGACGGGGGTCCCCTGCCCCTCGATGGCTGCCACTTTTCCCTCAGCCACTGCTTTGCTCCAGTACTTTCCTTGTGGCTCTGGGCAGAGCTCGACAGGCCCCTGGGCATAGAGACCCCCAGAACTTGGCCCGGGTGTGGGGGCTGCTCCCCCGGTTCTACCTCTGTCAGGGTCCCGTCCCTGAAGCACAGCCAGGCGCTTGGCAAGGTCCAGGATCCGCTCTTGCCTCGTGTTCTCCTCCCGCAGCTCGACCGCAGCTTCGGCCAGCAGCCTGCTCTTCTCCCCGTCCAGGGACCGGGTGGCCTGCGCCTTGGAATTAGCGCTCAGGCTGCCTGGCCATCCCTGGTTGAGGTCATTCTGAATAGTGGCAACTGGAAGGAGCAATGCAGTCAGGGAGGCAGAGGTATTCCAAGATCTGTCACCAGAAGCCACTGAGCCCACTTCTCAAAGTCTTATAAAAACCTACAGAGCATCAGCTTTTTGTTCAGCACTAGTTCCCATGGTTCATATTACAAACGAGAGACCCATCCTAAGAACAGCATGTTAAAATATCAGGGGGGCTGGGATGGATGTAGTTGGAAAAAACCTCTACGATTACCAGTGTTTTATACGGGGGTGGGGATGCGGGTGGGGCAGGGGGGAATGGTCTGAGAATCAATGCCTCAAATAATCAGGTTATGGGGAGGTCAAAGTTCAGCCAGTGTCTCTGCCTTACAGGCTGAATCAGCATTTCCAGGGACCAGCACAGAGAGGACATGGCAGAACCTGAGGCCTTATGTGTGACTAGGCTGGAAGAATTTTGACAGAGTGGGTGTGGCTTTGACATGTTCCCTTTAGCTCAATATCAGACCAAGAGGCTTAAAAGCAGACAGCTTTGGGTTCAAGTCCTAGCTTTGCTACTTAATAGCTGTGTGATCTTCATCAAGTTCCTTAAGCTCACCAGACCTCAGTTATAAAATACGGATAATAAGAGTATGTACCTCATAGGATTACTGAGGATGTTCTAAAGAAGGGTTTCCCAATGGTGGTTCTACTGACATTTTGGGCAGGATAATTCTTTGCTGTGGGGCTGTCCTGTGTATTATATGTTTTAACGGCATCCTTAGCTTATGCTCATTAGATGCCTGTGGTACATTCTGAGTTGTGACAACTAAAAAGCCTCCAGACACTGCCAAATGGGCCAAGGAGGGGAAATCATCCTTAATTGAGAACCACTGCTCTGAAGGCTTTGCATAGCACAGTCCAATGTAATTTTTATAATGATGGAAACAGTCATATCATGGTTTATATTTGTGCAGTCCAAGATGGTAGCCATGAGCCACATGTGGTATTGAGCACTTGAAATGTGACCAGTACCGCTGAGGGGACAGAATTTTAAATTTTATTTAATTTTAATTAAATTTAAGTAGCCTCTTCCTCCTCCTCCTCATCATTGCAAAGAACATTCACTGAGCACTTACTACAGCCAGGCAGGGTCCTAAGAGCTTATTGGATAATCTCATTCATTCCTCGAAAGTTCCCCACAAGGTAGGTTTTAACACACACACACACACACCTCCATTTTACAGATGAGGAAAGTGAGACTTCCCCAGGATCACACAGCTGGTAAGTGGAAGGAGAATCACTGACTGATTCTAAAGTCCACACACTATCCACTAGGCTTACACTGGCTCCCATAGAAGTAAACGCTCAATAAATGGTAGCTCTTATAATGCTGGTGGTTCTCTGATTTAATGTTCTCTGATTTAATGCAGAGCCACTCCCACCTGGGGAGAAAGGAGGGCAGGTCCCTGGGGCTCAGGTGGAGAAGTTACCTGGGCTTCCTCCTTCTCCGCTCTCATCAATAGCCACTTCTGCTGTGAGCTGTGTCAGCAGGTCCTGCGCCTGCTGGGCCTGGGTCCTGGTATCTGGTGGCTGATGCACCTGCTCAGAGGAGGGAACTCAGTGGGGATCAGGTCGGGGGGAAGCCACTCCATTCCAGAGCAGTCTATGTCAGTGAATGCTGAGGCGTTCCCAAAGCTCAGGGGAAGAGGGGCTAATCCAGGGCCCACATAACTGAGTAGGTCTGACGGTCTCCAACCAGACCGGGGGCACTCTTTCCTACTCCATCCAGTCCTGCTTGTCCCGGGTTCCTTGGCCTGGCAGCAGACCAGAGGATCAGGGGGTGGGAGTCAGAGGCTTGCCAACTCCTACGGAGGAGTACATAAGCACACATGTACTGGGACCCCCTTCCCTCTCAAGCCACAGCACTCACCGGCTGGGGGTTCTGAGAAGGTAGAACTCTGCCCTGCAGCGCAGCAAGCCGTGCCTCCATCTCCTGGGTGGAAGGGATGGAACTCTGGGTTTCGCCCCTCAGTGCGGCTAGCCTGGCTTCTATCTCTGCCTGCGAGGGCACTGACTCTGCAATTGGCAGGGGGACATTTGTAAGGTCCAGAGGAATCCCAGTCCCAGGAGCCCCAGACAGTGTCCTTTAGGCCAACGGACTCATGGACCTCATGGACCACCCAGTGGTCCGCAGACCACCAGTTAGCGACCCTGCCTGCCCCTACTCACTGGGCTTGTTCTCTTGGCGGAGCCGTGCTAGGCGCTCAGCGATGACTTGGTCTTGTGGGGTCAGCCCATGGCTTTGGGGAGTGCTGGACTTCTGCTTGGCTTCCAAGGCTGCCACACGCCTGGCAAGTTATGGGATAAAGGCTCTTGAAGAAGGCAAAAGGGAGGGGTGAAGGCACCCACTCACTCTCCCCATTCAAATCATTTCTAGGCATCTAGGGAGGCCTCCAATGGACAATCTTCTGTGGTCCTCATGCACGTTGGCCTGCAGCTCAACCCAGCTGCCCAGCCAGAGGTGCAACGGAAAGGATGTGGACCAAGGACTGTTTCTGGGGAGAGGGCTCAGGAGCTGCTTTCTGATCCCAAGAGGGCAGGTAGGAGCCTTCAAGATGGATATTCTCTGGACCCTGTGTTCATCTGATCTAGAGGCCGGGAGTCCTTTCCCCCTTCCACATTTGTCTCTGTCCCTGCAGCACTTACTTCTTGTAGTTCTGAGGTGGTGACCACTTGGAGGCATTGGCAGGAGAAGATCCTCTATAGAGAAGAAATCTGGCTTCAGAAGTCCTGACATCTGCCAATCAGGGCCCCCCACCCCAAACACTTCCTGGGCTGACCTCAGGCCACACAGCACAGGCTACAAGGGTTGGGCAGCTGCCTGCTGCCATGGTTGGCTGAATCCTCGCCCTTGTCAGCTTCTCACCTGGTCAGGACCTCGTGGCACTGTTTGCAGACTTTCTGTTGGGTGTTCCCAGCCCGGGGCACTGCTGCACTGAAGCTAAGGCAGCTGGAACAGAAGGCCCGGCCACAATTCTTACAGCCGATCTACAAGAAGCACGAAGCAGGGTTATCCACATCTCAATCACCCAGGTAGGCTCCTCCCTGGCACTCTCTGAGCACCCAGAGAGAAGACACTGGAGTTGTGAACAGCTGCTGAGAAGAGCATGAGGAGCGGGGACCCTAAGGCCTAGGGAGACACAAGGGTGGAGTAAAGTGATTCCTCAATCTCCAGTCTTTTATCCAAATCAGGTAAAGCTTCATACAAAATTTCCTTGCTTTCTGTCTAACCGGTCTTCAATTTCCTGACACGGGTATAGAAGACAAACAGGCAAAGCCCCTTGGTCACTGCCTCTTCAACGAAGGAGAATCAGAGAAAGTGCAGAGCTCACGCCTTCTCTGCTCTAGCAATGATGGAGGGAGGCGTGGCTCAGGATGGGACGAAAACAACAGCCACCATTTATTAAGCACTTACTGTGTGTCAGGCGCTAAGCTCAGTATTTAACGTTCATCAACTGATCTAATCCTCACAGTTTCTGCACCCTCTTTTATTTAATCCTGGTGCCCAGCATTCTTGTTCCTATTTTAGGTGGGGTCAGAGAGGTTGCCTGACTTGGCCAAACAAAAAGTCACCCTCTGACTAAGACAACAGAGCTCCAATTTAAACGCTGACCACCCTGACTCCCAAACCCGGGTTTCCAAGTCCTGCACGGACCTGCCTCCCTCCGTGCTTCACTCATCCTAGTCACTGCGGAGGCACAGCAAGCCTGCAGTCACCAGGGGAACTCGGGGTCTGTGCCATGGAGCCCTGCGGGCAGGGGGAACCCGGAAGGGCAGGCTGCGAGACAGTGAAGCTTTCAGAGCAGAGAGAGTAACGGGACAAGGCGTGATGGAGAGTGGTCACAGGGCTGCGGAGAAGCAGCAGGACTGAGGGGAGGAAAGAGCCGGACCCTACACTCGGCAGACAGAAAAGGCTGGCTTTCCAAAACCCACAGGAGCGCGCCTTACAGTTGATGGAGAGCTTTTCCCTCCAGCACCTCACTGGACCCACACCAACCGGCAAGCGAGGGAGTGCCAGCCCCATTTTACAGAAATGGGAACTAAGGCGCAATGGCTGAAAACCATGCCCTGGAAAAGGCGGGGAAAGATGTCTATGGGCTGCAAGTCCCGTGTATTTCCCTCCATTCTGCGTTCTCCCTGGCCCTCTAGCCCACGGGGAGAGAAGACTCACCTCCTTCTTGAAGAGGGTGAACTTGACAGCGCAGCCGTAGCACCTACTCTCCATCCCGGTTCCTGGCGTGGCGCGGCACGGTCGGCAGAGTTGAGATCACTCACGCCCGCAAGGTGCGGGGCCCGTGGACCTTCACCCAGCTCCACCCCTGTCCCCCACACCCACTCGCGCGAGCCTGCCACGGCCTCCCGCAGGGAAATCGCGACCGGCCATCCTAGTCGGAGAGCAAGGGCGGCGGGCGCGAGGGCTGCTGGGAGTTGTAGTTCATTTACGACAGCCCTCTTCCCTCCGTAACTATCAAGCTTGACACAGAATACGACATTTCCCAGGGGGCTAAGCGCCATTGAGCAGCTCGGGGCCGACAGTCTTCGGGAGGAGTCCTACACACGTTTAGACTCTTGGGAGTTGTAGTCCGAATCCAGCCAGGGTTGGAACCATGTCGGTGGCCCAGGAGCTCTTGCAGATGGACCTGTACGCGCTGCTGGGCATTGAGGAGAAGGCGGCGGACAAAGAGGTGAGAATGGTGGTGAGGAGGGCCGGTCCCGAGAGGTCGGGCGGCCCTTCCTGTCTTGGCGCCTAGACTGGCACCCGCTTTCCAGGTTCGGCGGGGCCCTGGGCCGGTAGCGAGGGGCGGCCTGACGGCCTCGTAAGCTGGGCTCCCAAACCATTCTAGGGCGGTCTGAGAGCCTCGCGAGGAAGAAGGGTCCCGAAGAGAGGCTCCTCGTGCGGGACACGGTGCTCTCCCTCTGGCCCTGGTCTAGGAGAGGCAGTGGGGGGAGCCCCGGGAGGGGGTGGGGAATGCTAGCCTCCTCGCTGCGCCTGCGCAGGGTCAGCCTCTAGTTCCGCGTGTGCCTTGGCTGTGGCTGGAGGCACTTCGGCCTCGCCTGAAGGCAGATTGACTCCGCTGAGAGCCTCGGACGAAAGAAAGGCTCCAGGCGCCTCCACTCCCTTTGCTCCCCTCCTTGGGGCCGGAGACCCTGTCGTCTCTGTTTTCTTTTCCATCCCAGCTCATTGACTCTTTTCAGGTAGCAGGTGCACAGGTGCTGTCCTTTCAACAGGTGCTTGTGGGCCCAAAGCAGGAGGATCCTAGGATCAGGCCGATGGGCCGAAGGTCCCCAGGAAGATGTTTACAAAGGCGCCAGGGTTCGGGCACTGTGCTGTAGATTTCTGTTATCTAACCCTGGATCATGGTTGGTAGTTGTAGCAACGTAGGAAGGGGAGGCAGATAATTCATCAGCTGAAAAAAAATGCCTGCTCTGGCTGGGTAGGGTTAGCGCGTCCTCCAGATACGCCGAGGTTGCCAGTGGATCCCTGGTCAGGGCACACACAAGAATCAACCCGTGAATGCGTAAATAAGTGGAACAATGCAGTGCTTCTCTCTTTCTCTGCCTCCCTCACTACTTCCCTCCCTCTCTCACAAACACTCAATAAATAAAAAGTAAAAAAGAACATTAATGCCTGTGAATGCGCCTGTACTTCCAGGCTGCCCTGCTCATTAATTGAATGAGCTTGTAAGAGGGAACTCTAGACCAGTGGTTCTCAACCTTCCTAATGCCACGACCCTTTAATACAGTTCCTCATGTTGTGGTGACCCCCAACCATAAAATTATTTTCGTTGCTACTTCATAACTGTAATTTTGCTACTGTTATGAATCGTAACGCAAATATCTGATATGCAGGATGTATTTTCATTGTTACAAATTGAACATAATTAAAGCATAGTGATTAATCACAAAAACAATATGTAATTATATATTGTGAAATATTTATTTCTAATTATAAATATGTGTTTTCCAATGGTCTTAGGTGACCCCTGTGAAAGGGTCATTTGACCCCCAAAGGGGTTGCGACCCACAAGTTGAGAACCAATGCTCTAAGCAGAAAAGCAGGGAGACCCAGAGGGCCCTTAGGAAGAGCTGCTGTCAACCCCCCAGAACTGTCCCCGGCAAGTGGGCTGAAATCACAGCGGACCATGGGGCCCTGGCCCGTTTGGGTCAATGGTTAAAGCGCAGGCCTGCGGATCAAAGGGTCTTGGGTTTGATTCCCAGTCAAGGGCATGTGCCTCGGTTGCGGGTTCAATCCCAGGCCTCTGTTAAGGCATGTGGGGAAAGCAACCTCTCTCTCTCTCTCTCCCCCCCCCCCCACCTCCTTTGATGAGGATTAAAACAATTTTTTAAAGAAAAGAAATGGACCAGGGGGATGTGTAACATCTGCTGTATCTGTTAAGTCTTAAAATTTCAGTGTTAGTAACACCTAACACTTACCGTGTGCTGAGCACTAAGTTCTACATTTGTACTTTGTTTAACTTGAACTTCATTAATAGTGAGAAACTACTTTGGACATTTCACACTAGACCTAGCCAGTGTGTTGGAACCCTGAAGTTAAGAACTTTTGAGGAAGCGAGTTGGGAGTTGTTGATGTATATATTACGCAGAGAAGTGATGTAATCAGATTAAAAAATTAAACATTAGTGTGTAGAATGGACACAAGTGGGAGGTAAGTGAGTCTGTTGTCTAGCCAGAAACCAAGGTCTAATCAGACCAGTGTGGTCGGGATCCAGTTTTCGCTCAGATGAGATAAGGGATATGTGAGAACATTCTTTTAAAGGATGACAGGTGCTTCTCCTGCCTTTTAGTAGGAGAGACACAACCGCAATACGAGGGAGAACACAACAAGCCCCTTAAGAGGGACACAGACGAGGTGCTGTGGATGTTTGGAGTAGGCTAAGGTTGCTTCTAGCTTGGGAAAAGGGGTAAGGGAAATAAAGCATTTTAAGCCTTGAGGAGGCGGCAGAGTTTGGATGTGTGGGGACAAGGAGGAAGGGATATTCCAAGGAAAGGGAGAATGTGTATAGTCCAATTTGCATGGAGCAGGCCAAGAAGAAAGGGAGGGTAAAAGAAGATAAGCCTTGAAAGGTAGATTGGGGCCTTTGGATGCACTGGTTAGCTTCCATGGTAATGGGTATTTTTTGGCAAAGAAAGGAGACATAGGCCCCGTGTCCCCTCTCCTGGGTTCAAGGCCTATCCTTTTCTAGGGGGACCTTAAGGGCTGTACAAGGAAGGCCTCCTAAATCTTGGTTGTCTGATCAGATACAAGTTCCTTATTTGGGGTCCACAAAAAGGTGCCAAGAACTAAATAAACCTTGGAAATCATGTGTAACTTTTTTGTGTGTGTACATTTTTGAGAAGAGATCATTCTTATCCAGAAAAGATTAAAGAAGCCTCAATTTAGGCCAACCCCCTGGGTTACTGAAGCTCGGCAAGAGTGGTTAGTGACAGAATTGGGACTGGAACCTGGATCCCCTAGGTATCCAGGCCAGGCCACTGCTCCTTCCACACTGGGTCACTCTAGCCCTGAGCAGCATTACACAGTTCAGTGGTAGTGATGAGCATCAACGTCTGATTTAATTTTCATTCATATCACTGCTCTGAATCCCAACTCTACTAATATATATCCATCTTCCTATTCAGTCTCTCCATTTGGATGCTTTACAGGGATCTAAATTGTATTACATCCAAAATCAAACTCTTGAACTTCTCTTTCCAAACCTGCTCCTTCCTTGTACTTCTCTGTCTCAGTAAATGGCACCACTATCCATCCACCCACTCCAGCCAGGAACCTGGAGTCATTCTTCATACCTCTCTATCCTCTTACTCCTGCCATCACAGTGTCTTAATGAGTCAACCTCCCAAATAATTCTCAAACCTGTTCGCTTATCTCCATCTCCACCACTAGCACTCTGCCCAAAGCCCCATCAGCTTCCATCGAACCATCAGCGTAGCCTGTCAGCTTGTCTGCCTGCTTCCTGTCTGTTCTAGTCTACTCTGTTGCACTCCTCCCTTCTATTCTCCTCGCAGAAAATGGAGTGATGTTGGCACTCCCTTGAAACCGTATTGCACTTTTAATAAAATACTCACTAGAATTTCTTTTTCTTTTTTCTTTTCTTTTTTTAAAATATATTTCATTGATTTCTTACAGAGAGGAAGGGAGAGGGATAGAGAGTTAGAAACATCGATCAGCTGCCTCCTGCACCCCCCCCCCCCCACTGGGGATGTGCCTGCAACCAAGGTACATGCCCTTGATGGGAATCGAACCTGGAACCCTTGAGTCCGCAGGCCGAACGCTCTATCCACCGAGCCAACCCAGTCAGGGCTCACTAGAATTTCTTACCCTTCATACATGCTGTCCCTTCTGCCAGAGATGTTCTTTCTCCCCTTCTGTTAGCCTGGGTTGCTTTTCCTTTTCTCTCAGAACTCAGCCTGAGCAGTACTCCCCCAGAGTGGGCTTGCTGATTATTCTTCCACACCAGCTGGGTCTCCTCTTTTCCAGCACTTATTTCATTTTGCAATTATTTATGCATTTGTGTGATTATTTGTCTCGTGTCTTGCTCCCTGTATATTCAGCGGCAAGGGGCATATCTGGCCCATCTACTTCTGTAGCTGTCCCTTGCCTTGTGACTAGCACAGAGTAGGCTCTCAATAAATACAGGGTGGGGCAAAAGTAGGGTTACAGTTGT
>PVJC01041212.1:0-15451 GCA_004026665.1 Murina feae | reverse complement strand
GTAAATTTGGGAATAAACTCAATGAAATTCACCCAAAGACCATCAAATATCATTTTAACAAATAACTGGTTCAGATGTTCAAGCAGTTAAAAAACACATTCAGTGTCAAATGAAAAAAAGGAAAAATAAATGGCCTTTCAAGTAAATTCCTGATAGCTTTAGAAATTCCGGTTCAATACCACAATGTTGGGAAAAATTACTGCAAAAACGTACAAAGTTTACAGTGTGATATTTGATATATACAGGCAGAGATGCAAGCAATGCCTTAGAACACAGTCACTGTTACACTAATACTTGGCTGGTGCTATATCATACAATAGAGTACAAGATGAATAGAAACAGCTAACAGAAATTTAGTAAAAGGAACCCTCAAAAGAATGGCACAACAGCTCCCCCTGGAAAACATTCGCATTTGAATACTGCTGGTTTCAGAGATAATCAGGTCATAAAGGGAAAGCACTGCAAGAAAGAAGCCCCAGAATGAAGGGTTAGGGAAGCTCTTCTACATCTCTTTGTCAAGAACTTGAGAAGAGAGAGAATGCATAAGCATCCACTAGCTGGCAGTAAAAATCAAGCCTCTAGAAAACTAGTTCAAGATGATAAACTCAAGACACTCACTGGACCAACACTGAGATCACATCCTACTACCTAGTGAGGGAAAGGACCAGGAGACACCTGCAAATGTGGGTCCAGCCATAACCGGTTTGGCTCAGTGGACAGAGCGTCAGCCTGCAGACTCAAGCGTCCCAGGTTCAATTCCGGTCAAGGGCATGCACCTTGGTTGTGGGCACATACCCAGTAGGGAGTGTGCAGGAAGCAGCTAATCAATGTTTCTAACTCTATCCCTGTCCCTTTATCTCTGTAAAAAAAATCAATAATCCTATCTAATAAAAGAGTAATATGCAAATTAGGTGTCACTCCATCACAAAGATGGCCACCCTCCATCGCCACAAGATGGCGGCACCCAGTCCGGCTCAGTCCCACCACTGAAGTGGTCAGGCCTGTTAGCCAGGCAGGTGGCAAGGGAGGCGGGGGGCCCAAGGGGCAGAGCAGGTCATCAGAAGCGGCTGGGAGTCCTCTACCAGGCCAGAGGCCTCAGGCATGGGCAAGGGCAGAACCAGTGATCGGAGGGGGCAGGGGAAGAGCCGTTGATCAGAGGGTATGAGGGTACCCTACCCAGGCATAAGGCCTGGACCAGAAGCCTCAGGCCTGGGCAGTGGCAAGACCAGAGATCACATGGACCTGGGTTCCACAGAGGCTGTGATCACAGTGGTCTGGGCACCAGTGGAGCTGGCAAAGCAGGGGCCTGGGGGTTCCCCACCCAGGCCTGCAGCCTTGGCCAGAGGCTGCAGTGGGGCAGGGGTGCAGCCCTCGATCTCAGGGCCTGGGCAGGGGCAGAGACAGTTATTGGAGTGGCCTGGGGGTCCCCTGCCCAGGCCTGTAGCCTTGGCTGGAGACTGCTGTGGGTCAGGAGCAGAGCCAGCAATCGCAGGGCCTGGCAGGGGCAGAGCCGGTGATCGGAGGGGCAGGGGCAGAGCCAGTAATGCAGGGGCCTGGGGGTCCTCTGCCTAGGCCTATAGCCTTGGCCAGAGGCTGTAGTGGGGCAAGGGGGAGCCAACGATCGGAGGGGCCTGGGGGTCTCCTGCCCAGGCCTGCAGCCTTGGCCAGAGGCTGCCAGTGGGGCAAGAGCAGAGCCGGCAATGGCAGGGGGCAGGATCAGAGCCGGTGATCGCAGAGGCCTGGGCTCTGTGAAACCAGCGATCGGAGGGGCTTGAGGGTCTTCTGCCCAGGCCTGCAACCTCAGACAGAAACTTCAGGCCTAGGCATGGGCAGAGCCAGTGATCACAGGGTTCTGGGGGTCCCCTGCCCAGGCCTGCATCCTTGGCCAGAGGTTACAGGCCTGGGCAGGGATGGAGCTGGGATTGGAGGGGCAGGGGTGGAGCTGGTGATCAAAGTCAACTACAAAGAAACACCTTTTCTTAACACTCATTGGCTGAGCTCCCTGTATGCCACTGGTAATATTCTTAGTAACTTGGGTAATAAGATTCCCTAAAGGCGATCTAGGGTTTTCTCACCATACTCCTGGAGAAAAAAAATGAAGGTCTACTGTTGGAGGGCTAAGAAATGTCATATCCTGCCCTAGCCAATTTGGCTCAGTGCATAATGCCTCAGCCTGCTGACTGCAGGGTCTGGGTTCAATTCTGACCAAGGGCATGTACCTAGGTTGCAGGCTCTTCCCTAGCTGGGGCCCAGATCAGGGCATATGCAGGAGGCAACCGATCAAAGTGTTCCTCTCACTTTGTTGTTTCTTTCTGTTTTTCCCTTCTCTTCCCCATTCTCTAAAAATCAATGGAAACATATCCTCAGGTGAGGATAAAAAAGAAAGAAAGAAAGAAATGCCATATCCTATGAAAGACACATCTTGAAAATGCCTAAAGAAAATTGTCATTTCATCATGGTGAAGGGACTGGAGTCCGTGTTGATGAAACCACCTTGGTGGCTGCGGTGAATGGCAGTGGCTGCAGCAGCGGAGTGATAGGGCTGGTGGCTTCCCCTCATTAGCCTGGTCACCTCCCACAAAGGGAGGCCAGACTCCCCGCTCCTCAAGGAGAGCAGGGAGCGGGCCTAAGCTATCAGTAGGACACCCCCTGAAGGCTCCCAATATGTGAGAGGGGTCAGGCTGGGCTGAGGAACCCACCCCCACCCCGAGTGCACGAATTTCCTGTACTGGGCCCTAGTAAAAATGTATTTTAAAAAAAAATGTGGGTCCAATCCAGGATCTCAGTCCTGCCTGAGCTGGGAGCCCGCACTAGGTAAGTCACCTTTTCATCTCATGTACATCCCCCACAAGAATGCACACAGACATGACCCAAAAAAGGCTCGGGGCACATGCAGACTTTGAAACCACTCTGTGTCCTCCTAGAGTCACAGAGCCACGCTAAAACTTCTCTGCTCCTACAGCACAGATCCTGTGCGCTGTCTGTAGGTCACCTTTCACTACACTCTGCACCACTCCCTCTCTGAGCTCCTGATCACAGTCCACACTCTGTGAAATGGCACTTACACTTTTCTCAAAGTAAAACAATTCCATATCCTAAGCCCCTGCCCCTCTAGTGACCAAGTTGAACTGAGTTTCACTGTCTCTTATAAAGCTGTCAGCTGAAAGAAGCTAGGACAACATGAACCAGGGATTTCTAGCTGTGGTTCTGTGAGACTGAAAAGCATATAATTCATCTGAAATGTTACAGGTTCAGATTGAAATGAAATGTTATCCATTAACCTTAAAGATAAGTATTTTCACAAACCACTTTAGGAGGAAATAAAGCCAAGCACAGCGGAATTCTACAATTCCAACAGGGTTGAATGTTAACAGATAATTAAAAATAAAGCTGTGCCCACAGAATTAGCCCCACCAACAATTGCTGAAATCTCCTTATTTTTTCAGGGGAAATAGTCTCAAAGTAATGAAGTCATATACACTCATACATTTGTTCGAAAATGCTGGCTTTCCATGGTGCACAGTAATTTTATGTACTACACAGGCGCAGCTATAAAAAATAAAAATAGAAGAGTAAGGAGAGAGAACCCTTCTATGTGAGAGAGACGTTTAGGATACATCAGTGATGCTCAGCAGTTACCAAAACACAAAAATCCCAGACAAGCAACTCTAGCTTTGTGTAGTTACTCTAATTTCATGAGTAGTTTTTCTGCAACCTGCACTCATAATTAAGAAGCTCAGTCACTAACTTCAAACAGCACACATAGGAGCTACACAGAAAAGAACCAACTGTGTCTTGAATACACAGGGCTTTTGGAAACTTGGTGCCATTACATTTGCTGCTCTATTGGTAGCAAATGCCACTTGACCACCTACCTCCAGAATCGTCTGAGTCTGCAGTTCCTGAGCCCCACCTCCCACGGGGTCAGCCTGCAGCTCATGACTGCACTTGGAGTCTCTGTGCCCTGAAGGGGACAGGAACAGCCACCGAGTTGCAGCCATTGTGGGAGAACAAGGTATCAGTGACACACAGAAAGACCGAAAGAAGCAAAGGAGAGTGTGACTGTGGTGGGGCTTGGCTAGGCACAAAGGCTGCAGAGAGGCTGCCTTCATAAACAGGAAGGAGAGGGGAGGGGAAGAACACTGGCTGTTGTTACTACAGCTACATCCATTTCCCCCACAAAAGGAGCCAGTATGTCTCTCACTCTGGGACTTGCCCTCAAATTTGGAACCACCCAGGGAACAAATCTAAACACAGGTTTCCAGGCTTCCCTCAGAGACTGAGTCAGCAGATCTGAGCTGGTATGCAGCCCAGGTAGCTGTGACAGGGGGTGCAAACACCTCAGTACACACCAACCCAACACGCCTGCACAGCACCATCTGGGCCAAATGCAAGTCCTAGTGCCCAGGAAAGTCTCTTCTACAATGGAATTTGTCTTTGCAACCCACCATGGAAAGGGGTTTCTGGCTACAGGTGGAGGGTCCTTTCTTAAGACGCTTCCACAATACACAACCACTGCGTGGCCATGCATTGTCCTTTAATATATTTCCAATTTGCACAAGTTCAACTAAAAATATCTAAAACTGTGCTTTCCAGTACGGCGGCCACTAACCCATGCAAAAGTGAGCTCCTGCGACATGGCTATTGACACTGAGGAACTAAACATTGAATTTCATTCAAATTAAACTTAAAAACTAATATTCAATTCAGGTACTGGGAAACATTTTAACATTTTCAATGATAAATTTTAGGAAATATAAATACAGATCAAATATATCCAATATATAGTAAGAAAGAGTATAAATTTGCTAATATTTTTATATTGATGGCATGTTCAAATGTTATTATTTTGGGTTTACCTATTAAATATATTGTTAAAATAACTTCTCACTTTTTTAAAGTGGATATTAGCAAACTAAAATCACACATGAGGCTCCCAATGTGCGTCCAGGAATCACTGATGATGGAAAAGACCTGAGATGCTGTGAATATGAATCAGCAACACAGTTACCTGCCGGCTGCTGCGAGGAAGGCGTGCCAGCCGCACACCAGACATATCGAACAATCTGACTTGTCGGTTGTCATGGGGGAGGGCGATGATTTTTTGGCCAACACATACATTGATCCTACAAAGAGACAAGAAGGTTCCATATAAAACAGTGACAGCACCAGGGTAGAGTATTCCATACTATTGGCAAACAACAGTGAGTATTACGTGTCAGACCAAGCTGCTTATATGCAACTCACATGTACAGCACGGAACTAAAACAGAGAGGCTGTAACGGGCTCATTCTTATTCTCAAAGCCCATTACACCAACTTGATTCTACATTTAAGTTTCAGTATTTATAGATACTGAATTTGCAGTAGAGGATCAATGACAAATATTTTCCCAGGAGTCTAAACCACTTTCCCAAGGTTCATTTAATTGTCACATGGACAAGACATGGTACTAGAATCAACCCTATCAAGTCAAATAAACATCTAAGCAATGAGCAGCTTCGCTCACCTGTTGATGGCAGAATCCGTACGAATGGTTGCAATAGGGGATCTCATGTTCTTTAAATCCCAGACCTTCACAGTGCGGTCATCACTACCTGAAACGACGTTATCTCCCACGGTGAACACGGCAGAGGTCACGGTGCTACAAGTAAAGGGCACAGAGTCAGAACTCATCTAGTGTTCGGCATGGTGACAGTAGTTGGTACCATAACATGTACTTGAAATTTGCTGAGGGAATGGATCTGAAGTGACCTTACCACACAGGGAAGATGACAGATAAGCTAATTAACTTGGCGGTGATCATTTCAGTGGAAACTTATATAGAACACCACATTGTATGGCTTAAATATACTCAATTTTTACTTGTCAATTATCTAACCTAATAAAAGAGTAATATGCAAATTCATTCTTACTCCGAGATGCTCAAGCCACACCCACCAGCCAAGCCATGCCCACCAGCCAATCAAAGCAGCTGTATGCAAATTAACCCAGCCAAGATGGCGACCGGCAGCCACAGAGCTGGAATAAGCAAGAGGCTTCCATTAGGCCAGCTGGGCCTCTGCTCAAAGCAACAATGTTTCAATTACAGAAGATAAATAAACCCCAGAAACCTGATTCCAGCCAGCCCCACTGGGACGTTGGATCAATGGGAGCCACGGGCAGCCTAAACTGGAATAAGCAGGAGGCATGCCCCAGTGATGGAGGAAGCTAAGGAGCCTGTCTGCCTAGGCTGGCTGTGGCCTCCACTCACGGCAACAAAGTATCAATTATAGAAAATAAACCTCAGTTACCTGCTTCCCACCTTGGGCTCAAGAAAGTGCTGGGAACCTGGATTGTCAGGGGCAACCTGACCTGGGCTCTGGTTAAAGCAACAAAGTTTCAACTTTAGAAGTTAAATAAATCCCAGGCAGCCTCGCTGCAAACAGCCATCAGCCAGGCACGCCAGCAGGTGGACATCCCCCAAGGGATCCCGGACTGAAAGAGGCAGGCACAGGCCAGGCTAAGGGACCCCCCCGAGTGCACAAATTTTTGTGCACCGGGCCCCTGGTACCTCAATAAGAAGGAAAAAACTTTAAAGATAACAAGGAAGGGTCAAGAAAACAATCTCACCATTCCTGACAACTCAGGCCCTAAATAACAGCCTCCCAGAATATTTAAGAGCCATTTTTCAGAGGCAAAAAAATTAACAGTGAATAAATAATATCTTACATATACAACCTCATCGTTTCTCACAATAATTTCAAATTACTTTTATTTCTCTTAGAGCTTAAAACAATAGATAAACTTGAATTCAGAAAACCCAGGTGCTATCCAGACCTTAACCTAAAACTGCACCACCAACGTCAAATCCATACTGAGTCCTGTCAGGTGGGTTTCGCCCGGTACTGTCAACTTTCAGGTGACCACTGCTCATGGGTGCCCTGTGCACCTGGGCTGAGCAGCCTCTACCTCTGCCCACCCGACACCAGTCACATCCTCTCTATAGGTGCTACATCGCCCAACATCAGCCAGTGTACTACACTGAGGGACATCGTGTGTGACGCTGACAGAAAGGGGGTAGGGGAGAACCTGGAGCACCAGCCCAGTGATCCATCAGAACTCCCTGTTTAAAAACAATGCCAGCCCTATCTGGTTTGGCTCAGTGGATAGAGCATCAGGCTGCAGACTTGAAGGGTCCCAGGTTCAATTCCAGTCAAGGGCATGTACCTTGGTTGTGGGCACATCTCCAGTGGGGGGTGTGCAGGAAGCAGCTGATGGATGTTTCTCTCTCATCGATGTTTCTAACTCTATCCCTCTCCCTTCCTTTCTGTAAAAAATCAATAAAATATATTTTTTTAAAAAAAGAAAAGAAAAACAATGCCAGAGCTTGACTAGAATGAGGTGCTGCTCCTCTTTCATGCAGAGGTCACAGCGAAGTGTAAAGAAACTGCTAGCAGAGCTCTGGGAACGGCTCATGACTCGGGGCTGTTCTGAAGATTCTAGTCTTTAGGAGGTTTGGGCCAAGTTAAATTTCACTTAACATTCTGCTAAATTAATGGGAAAAGTCTCCACAAAAGACCATCGAACCCTATGTTAATGAAACGCTGAAAGACATTAAGTTTTTAATAAATCACAGCCCTGACAGGTATTGTGAGCCATCAAAGGGAAAAACTGGCACAGAGACAGCACCCTCAACTCAGGTCCCACGGGGAGCGGGCCGCCACAGCCAAACACTGGAAAAGCTAGACTCTGCCAGACTCCAGTAGACTCATTTATCTTGTCACCGCGAGCAGCCGACCATGTGCTTCCAGCTGACAGTGCAGTACCTCCTCACCGCACACCACTGCCCGATCTGGAACATTCTGCTCCCTCTGAGGGTCTCAATCAACGGAAAGACTGTAATGCTAGCACTTCTCATTAGGACTAACAGCTGTCTTCCCAGTCACACAGAGACACAAAACTGTTTTTGCATAACAATCTGCTGGAATTTCATGGCTAAGAAAAAAAATATATGATATGGAAAACACTGGCCCATGAAATGCTGAAGCAGGGTGCTGGCTCCAAGTCAGGACCTGACTGCAGAACACCCATTTCTTACTGTAAGGTGTATTCCCTACAAAACAGAGTCATCCTTCTATATCTGAGGAACAGACTAGAGCAGCGGTGGACCACTAGTGGTCTATGAGGTCCAAAAGGTTGGCGACCAATGGACTAGAGAGAAGGCACTCCATCCAGGAACAGAAAGGGCAGGGCACCCTGCCCTGGAACATAGCCTGCATCTCCCCAGTCCACAGAGCTATCTGTGAAAGACATATCAAGCAGCAGCCAGTGTGGCCTTCTCAATGGCCGTCCCTCTGTTAAGGTGCGCTGCAGTGTACATGTGAACGTGCAGGTCCAACACCTGTGTGTCCAGCAGAGGCTGACAAATGGAGCCCAGCACCTTCCCACCAGCCAACGTAGAGCTCACACGCCTACACAGGAAACCTGCACACGCCACTTAACCCTGCCGTGGCCTCTGTGTACAAAGCCAGCAGACCACCACATTCCTTTCCAGGTCATCACAACTTCACAACTTGTTTTAGAAATTAAGCGTCTAACATATGACACCATTCAGGAGACACGGCAGGATCCTGGAGCACATGCCCCCTGTCTAGGGCCTTTCCTACTGTGCACCTGGCAGAGTTTAAGGAGCTCATGTCAGCCTGTCCTGTACAACCCCAGATACCACAAAGAACAGGAAACGTCTTCAAATAAACACACTTCTGAATATTCCTTGATGGCTAAGTCCCCAAAAAACAGACCCTAAGATAAAAAAATAAAAATTCAAAGGAAGAGTCAAACTTTTATCACACCTGATTCTTTCTCAGGATTAAAAATTCCACTTTTGAAAAATGATGTTCAGGCACCTACCACGCCAGCCACTAAATATGCTCACTTGCTTGCTGCTCTCCACTCTACACCGCCCTCTTCAGGACAACTGGGAGATTGCCTTTCTAATTACTGATAGAACTGTCCATCCGAAAAGGATTTTTTTTTTTTTTTTTTTTGCATAGCCTGCTTTCTGTGACAGAAACCCCAACAGAGAGAGGGCTGAAACAACTGCTGGTGATGCTGACACTCTAGTGGAGAAGATGGCAGTGGTCCTGGATTTAAAGAAATATGCTGCAGTTTGGGGGCCTGCAGTCTAATTCTAGTGGCTGGAATGTGCTGCTGATTAAAAAAAACAAAAACCCCGCAATGACCAGCTCTACTACCGACCAGAGAGAAGGGCTCCAAAAGTATCTTTAAGAGTGTGTCAAGCTCTAGCTGGTTTGGCTCAGTGGACAGAGCATCAACCTACGGACTGAAAGGTCCCACCCAGATTCAATTCTGATCAAAGGCACATGCCGGGGTTGCGGGCTCGACCCCCAGTAGAGGGCGTGCAGGAGACAGCCGATCAATGATTCTCTCTCATTATTGATGTTTCTCTCTCTCTCTCTGAAATATGTGTGTGTGTGTGTGTGTGTGTATAGACATAAACACATACACACACACTAGTGTCCTGGTGTACTATACTAAATTTGTGCACATTAAAGGGAATTAGAGGAAATATTTTAATATTGCTATTTGCCCTTCATAATAGAAATGTCATAGATGAAAGAAAATTAGTAAAATGTATATGAAAATCTTCCTCCTGTCAGAGTCTGAGGCATGCTGTGGGACCCCAGTCAAGTCCCTGTCCACCCACCTGCATGCACCTCGAAATCACATGAGACCCAGACCCAGCCAGCCCACCATCATTGGGTGAGATCCAGACCTGGCCAGCCCCACCCCCATCAAGCCCCACTGTGGCGGGGGGGGGGGGGGGGGGTGCACAGCCTCAGGTCCCCCATCAAGCCCCACAGGGGGTGCAGCTTGAGGTCCTCCAGCCTGGTGCTGGGGTGGGGGGTGTGGCCTGAAGTCTCCCAGCCCAGCACCAGAGCCAGGGGCATGGCCTGAAGTCCCCATTCAAGCCCCGCTGGGTGGGAGGCACAACCTCAGGGCCCCCTCCCCAGCCCAGCACCACAAAGTCTCAGGTCCCTGCTGATTGCTCGTTATGGCTCATTACGGGAACCTCGCCTCTGCTGTGGGCGCAGCCATCTTGTGTTACGGGAACCCTGCCTTTGCTGTGGGCACAGCCATCTTGTGACATCGTGAGGATATGAGGGTCCATTTGCATATTACCTCTTTATTATTATTGTATACACACACTAATAAAAGGGTAATATGCTAATTAGACCGGGACACCTTGCGGGAAACCTTCCAGACGTCCTTCCGGACAAAGCCATGGTGGCAGAGCCGAGACAGAGGTGGTTAGGGGCAATCAGGCCAGGAGGGGAGGGTAGTTGGGGGTGATCAGGCTGGCAGGAAGGGCAGTTGGGGGCAAGCAAGCCCGCAGTGGGGGACAGTTAGGGGTGAGCAGGCCAACATGGAGGGGCAGATGGGGGTGAGTAGTCTTGGGGGGGCAGCTGGGGGCGATCAGGCTGGTGGGGGTGGCAGTTGGGGGCAAGCAGGTCAGCGGGGTAGGGCAGTTGGGGGCAAGGCCGGCAGGGGGGGGACAGTTAGGGGCAAGCAGAGGGGGCAGTTGGGGGTGACCAGGCTGGCAGGGGGGCAGCTGGGGACGACCAGGCCAGTATGCAGAGTGGTTAGGGGCAATCAAGCAGGCAGGCAGGCAGGTGAGCAGTTAGGAGCCAGAGGTCCTGGTTTGTCAGAGGGAAGTCCGACTGCTGGTTTAGGCCTAATCCCACTAAACCAGCAGTTGGACTTCCCCCAAGGGGTCCCAGATTGGAGAGGGTGCAGGCCAGGCTGAGGGACAACACTCCCACCCCATGCACAAATTTCATGTATCAGGCCACTAGCATATACATAAAATAGAGGCATATGCAAATTAGCTGGGATGCCATAACATCATGACCAAACAGCAGGGACCTGAAGTAGAGCTTGACAGAAGACCTCAGGCCACACCCCCACCCCAGCGTCAGGCCAAGGAACTTCAGCCCCTATAAGAAACCTTGAAGTATAGTACCTCCTGTTCCCACAGGCAAGGGCTTAAAAACTATCTCCAAGAGTAATGAGCTTACAAACCAAGTGCAGTCTACCAAAAATTTTTAAAAGCACTTAGAAATTATGACTGCTTTAAAGTTATGACATTTTCATATGTTTTATGCCAAATGCCCATATTTGTATGTTTTAGTTCAAATACGAAACCTCCAAGGCAGTGTGCCAACAGACAACTGCCCATCCCCACCACAGGCCCGCACACACATGATTCACTGACCAAGCACAGAACTCAACACAGTGAAAAATCAACCACCACCTGGTTATAAATGTCATGCTGTCAAAACACATTTTCTCTTTAAAAGCATACAAAAAACTTAATAGCACAACACAAAATTCAAAGCACATACTCTAGACCCTAATATTTAGTACTACATATCTTCTCCGGGTATTTGAGAATAAAAGCATATGAAAATGTCATGACTTTAGAGCAAACATAATTTTTTTAACTAATCTTTAGAAGCGCTGAAGTTCACATGGGGAAGTAAAGTTACAAGCATGTGGATAGAAAGCAAAAAAGAAAAAACTTGGTGTTTCAAATATTTTATCCATGTTAGGCTAATTTCATGTTTTTTTCAATGCCAGAGTTTATTCACACTTGTAAATACCTTCAGTTGCGTATAGAATAGAGTCATTGGCCACCCATGGGGGAAGCTTAATGGTTCTGTGACAGCCTCAACTGTCAGTTCCTTTTTATAGTAATTGAAACAAAACTAAACTAAACTAAAAAAAAAGAGGTGAGGGGGCCTTCTACCAAGCTCCACAAGGAAGGCACTGGTGCTAGAAGACAAGAATCTGGGCCCTCCTATTAGAAAACAATTAAACAGGAGTATCTCACACTCCTTTCAAAGGGCAGTTAACTGTACTTAACCTAAAAATAAGTTTTATCATAGCAAGAGGTTCTTGCAAAAATGTCTGTGCATCCACAGCCCCCAGGGCGACAGTCCTGGAATGACCTTTGTGTGGAGTCCCACCCCGTAAGAGCGTGTACCAACACACAGCAAAGGGGCAGGCTACCCAACTAGACTCCTCCTAATACCTCACTTACTGAAGAATGGCATCAGGTGAAAATCATGACTATATAAGGGTTTGGCTTATTTCAGATGAAACCACAGAATGTTAGCCCTAGTTTTTGAGGATGAAGACAGAAATATATGAGAAATAAACTGCCAGCAGCTGGAGAATTCCAGGAATATGGGACATTCCCAAATTTCCCCATTAAACATTTCTATTATTTCCAAGACACTACAGTTTCTCATTCCTGCTATTAGGGAAACAATTATGTAAAGTATCTATAGTTACTTTTCATATAAATTGGTATACCTTGGGTCACTAACAGCTAAGCCAATCAAATAATAACAGCCACAGTTACACAAGTAAATCCTGTTGTGGTAAAATTCCCTTTATAATAGAGAGATTTCATAATACTGAGTAAAAGTAAATGTAACACATCAAAAAAGAAAAAGACATGTGCATGCTTGTCCTTTCTAACAGTCCTCAATGAAAGCCTGAACAGAGCTTACATCAAGGAACTCCGACCCTGTCCAGCAAAAACGATGCAGCACAGATTTCAAGGGGACTCAGTTGGTAACAGATTTCCATCTTATTAGAGAAGTGTTAAGTCTCAAACTCTATTTTTCAGGAGAAAAAACTAGAATCTATGTAAAGTACAGAGAACAGAGAAAATGAAAAGACAAAAATCATCTCCCTCTCAGCTCCTAGAGAAACTAGTAATAAAACTAGGCCAGTAATGTTGAAGCCTGTCCGGCTACATCTTTCCTTAAGACAACACAAGACAACACACAGAAATTCTGGTTAAGTGAATTACATCATGAAAGACATGAGATTCTAATATGTCACTAAGAAACTTGTGTTGAGTTCCTGGAAATGACAATATGCTGAACAAATGACAATATGTAGAACAAAGTGTGTTCTACAACAAGTTAACATGAAATATACTAGTGACCCGGTGCATAGATTCGTGCACATTGAAAAGAAATTAATTAGAAGGTGGATGGCAGGGCAGGACTGGGCAAAACGGGCAGAACATGCCGTGGAGCCAACCTTCCATGGTCCCTCCCCAGTGTCTTCAGAGTGAGCGGGGTCCCTCTGGCAGGTGGAGTCCCTCAGGCTGGCCTGGGGGGATCGGGCTGAAACTGGCTCTCCAATATCCCCCCAGGGGTCCCAGAGTAAAAGAGGGCACTCTGCAAAGTTGCTGTTGTACAGGGAAACGCAAACGCAAGTGTGCTGTAAACCAGATTCGGGCCAACAGTGCCCGGCAACAACATAACCAAAGACGGAATCACGCAGCCCCACGAGGAATCAGGCTCCCTCCTCTCTGGTTTAGAGGTGTGTCACCTGAGAATCACCGCTGCCAAGTCACTGCAGCTCTGCAGTTCCTGGATTAAGCGTCTGCCCCCTGGAGGTCAGTGCACATCATAGAGGCCAGTCTAACGGTTGGACACTTAGTTTATTAGCCTTATCCTATACAATAAGGAGGGAATATGCAAACTGACCATCACTCCACCACAAAGATGGCAGCACCCACAGCAGAAGTAGGGGTTTCCGTAACACAAGATGGCTGTGCCTACAGCGGAGGCAGGGTTTATATAACACAAGATGGCTGCACCCACAGCAGAGGCCGAGTTCCCGTAAAGAGCCTTAACAAGCAATCAGCAGGGACCTGAGGCTGCAACCCACCTCCTGCCCCCATAGGGCTTGACAGGGGACCTCAAGGTGCGTCCCCCCCACCCCAGGGCTGGGCCGGGGGACCTCAGGCTGTGCACCTTGCCCAGCAGGGCTTGACAGGGGACCTGAAGCTGTGGCCCCTCCCAGTGAGGCTTGACAGAGGACCTGAGGCTGCAGCCCCCTCCCAGTGCCAGGCTGGGGGGCCTGAGGCTGCACCCCCACCCAGTGGGGCTTGACGGGGGACCTCAAGACGCACCCCCGCCCCAGCCTGGGCTGAGGGACCTCAGGCCACGCCGCCCGCCCCGGTGCTGGGCCAGGGGACCTGAGGCTGCACCCCCTACCCGGTGGAGCTTGACACGAGTGGGACCAACCAGGTCTGGATCTAGCCCAATTGCGGGGGGGGCGGGGGGGGAGCAGTCAGGTCTGGGTCTCGCATGATTTTGAGGCGCACGTGGGTGGGCGGGGACATGACTCTGGGTTCCATGGTGCACCCCAGACTCTGATAGGAGGAAGATTTTCATATACATTTTACTAATTTTCTTTCATCTCTGATACTTCTATTATAGAGAAAGGGCAAATAGCAATATTAAAATATTGCCTCTAATTAATCCCCTTTTAATGTGCATGAATTTCGTGCACTGGGCCGCTAGTGTGTGTGTGTGTGTGTGTGTGTGTGTGTGTATATACACATTTGCAAAGGTAATGAACACTAAAGGTTTTATTGGTCATATAGGTGCAAACCTACAGAACCCATGCCAGACACACATATACATATATACACATATAGATAGATGGTCATGTGTTTTTAAGAAATGCTGACCCACTAAAACAACACTCCACATGATACTTTTCAGGGAAACACCAACAGGAACAGCAAGGCCAGAAGAACTGCACACCTGAGTTTTATCCTATATCATAAAAACCCAGAGACTGAATAACGGAACGACCAGAACAACTTCGACCCCCCTCTTCCCCCCCACCCTGCGCCACTGGGGGCGGGGCTATCCAGCAAACAGCCCTCGGCCCATTTATCCCATCCGGTCCTGCCAGCAAACGGCCCCCAACACTCCTAAATTATTGCCTGGCTCCCTAGTACATGTACATTTAGTGAAAGCACAAGAAAATAATTATCAGTCCCTTCCATCCCCAACCAGAGTCTTCAGAGGGTTCTGCTAATACTGCAGCCAAGGTGTGGAATTCTCTCTCCACGGCCTGCAGCCCTAGGAGACCTTCCAAATTAGCTAAAAGGTGACCTAAGCTTTAACAGGATGGTGGCCTTTGCTGAGGAATATAGAGAGGCTAGGTGGGGATTTGGTGAAATTGCGGTGCCTAGCAGGATCAGGTGAGTTTTCAATATCTCTTTAAAAGGGGCGGCGAAGAGGACCCACAGGCTGCCAGGAGCAAGAGCAAAAGGGAGGCACATTCAAAAACAGAAAAACTTTTAAACAAACAATATAGTATTGAGAAACTGAGGGCAGAGCCCCGGGAAGAATGCAAAAATCATTAAAGGGCCATCATCCATCTTGATATACATTTGCAAATAACACATAAACAACTTCATCTCATGGCACATGAAATGTAAAACAGTTCTGTTGTGGGTTTTCTCTTAGCCATCCTTAAATTATAATTAGATCCAGCTGGGAGAAATTCAGCATTAGACCCCACAGTCGACCCCGCCCGATGGGCCCCCATGTACGGATTTGTGCA
>PVJC01041211.1:0-15458 GCA_004026665.1 Murina feae | reverse complement strand
GCTCCTGAGGGTCTGCTGGGAAGTTAGACACAGAGAGGTTTAGGTCACCCAGTTCCTAAGTGGGGACTCAAGCCCAGGCAGCCTGGCTTCTTAACCACCCTCTAGGCTGCGTATTCCAGCACAAGGCCTGCCTTGGTCACACATGGGTCACTGCAGGGGTCGCAGGAGCCTGAGCTTGAAACCAAGGCTGAGCGTGCTCTCCGGGGCCCCCCGCGATGCCTGTGCCTGGCACAGGGCAGGTCCGGAACACCGTTCGTTGAAGACCTACAGGGACTCTTCCTTGTCATTTGGAGAAACTGAAAGCCACGGGCTCCTCCTAGAGCAGCTGTAATTTCCAGAGACCAGGGCCTTGGCTAAACAGGATTCTCAATCTTTTGTTGTTGTTTTTTTGTTAATTCTCACCCAATGATATCTCTCCCCCCACATTGATTTTAGAGAGAGTTGAAAGGAGATAGAGAGAGAGAAAGAGAGAGAGAGAGACAGAGAGAGAGACAAATCCATTGATTGCCTCCCACACAGGGCCAGAAATTGAACCTGCAATCCAGGTATGTGCCCTTGACTGGGAATCGAACCTGAGACCCTTTGGTCAGTGGGCTGACACACTGATCACTGATCCACACCAGCCAGAGTCGGATTCTCACTCCTTTTCCCACCGAACAACTGCTGCGGGTTACGGGCACTCCCTTGCTCCTGGGCTCCCGCAGGAGAGCACACTTCTGAGGGTTGGACGGCACCGAGAGGCGGGGCAGGTTTGCACGTGTGGTTTGGAAAAGGCCTTTGGACGCAGCCTGTTGGTTGAGAATCCCTGAGCTGGAGCCCGAGGTTGAAAGTCCAGGCGATGGTCCGGATGGCCTGGGAATGTGGGGACGCTGGGGACAGGGTCCTCCCCCTCCTCCCCGCCTCCTAAAAGCGCTCCCTGAATCAGGCCAGAGAGCGACGGCATTACTTTCCTTGTGGAAAACATTTTCTTTTCTTCTTTTCCCCTGTCTGGTGGATTGCGACTGAACTTGATTGCACATGGAGCTCAGAGGAGACAGGAAAGCGGGAATGTTCACGACCTTGCCTGACCCGATTCTGTTTCAAGGTCTCGCTCGGGTCATTAGCTCCTGGCAGCGGATGGTAGGCCTGCCTTCCCACTGCTTGGGACCAAATTTGGGCATAACTCTATTTGTTTTTGTCCCTTAGGTGATATTATTTACTGAAAATTCTATTACCAAATCCTAGCAGCAAAGACCTCTTTTTTTCCTACACCATTGTCACTAATTAGAAGCTAATTATTCACTGTCTGATTATAATTACCTAATGACCCATCTTAAGTCTTTTAAATGGGAAGGTTTATTGCAGTTCTCTAGCGGTAAACTCTCAACCCCGTGACCTTGTGCACCATGACCTTGTGCATCATGGCTGGATATGCAAAACAAACATGGCAACATGGGAACCCCTTCTCCCCGCCATGCATTTTGGCTATTGCAGCAAAGACTATACACAAAGCAAAAACCAGACCCTAATATTCAGTTCAGCTCTTAGTGTGACCTCAGGAAGGTAACACTGCCTAATTATTCCTCAGTTTCCTCATGTATTGGGTTTCTCTTGCACACCAGTGGGACTGATCAGTAGTGGCTGCCTGGACTGCGAGGCTGAAAACGTACAGGAAAATGAGTGGTGCTATGGTTGATTGCTGCTGTCTGCCGTGGGTGAGGGAGAAATAGAGGCATAATTTACTGAGTGTTTGCCAACTCGGGGTTTTGAAGTGCTTTAGGTCTGTCCTACAAATACACAGGATGTGCTTAATGTGTGAGCTAGCTCATGGGGCAAGACTGACCGAGCAAAAGTTTAGTATTTAAGTATGTGATTCAAAGCCTCCAGCAGATGTGGGAATCCTGGGGGCTTTGTTATGCAGGGGATGAGCCTGTCACCTGGGCTCCGACGGAGTCCTCCCTGGTGTGTTGTTACTAACCAGGCTGGGCTTTTCGATCCCCAGGTCCTGGCACACTGCTGGCTAAGGGTATGTGGGGGACCAAGGACAGCAGCATCCCAGGAAGACATGTCTAGTTTTCTCATGTGTGTAGTATTAGAATACCGAGACCAACATTACTATTCTTTTTTTAAAATGGATGTTTCTTTTTTAAAATAGATTTTATTTATTTATTTATTTATTTATTTATTTATTTATTTATTTATTTTACAGAGAGGAAGGAAGAGGGATAGAAAGCCAGAAACTTCAATGAGAGAGAAACATTGATCAACTTCCTCCTGCACACCCCCCACCGGGGATGTGCCCGCAACCAAGGTACAGTCCGCTGACTGGAATCGAACCCGGGACCCTTCAGTCCACAGGCTGATGCTCTACCCACTGAGCCAAACCTGTCAGGGCAGTATTACTATTCTTGTAATCTTTAAGTTTATACAGTGTTTGGCCATCCCAATAAAAGACCCATTTAGGAGATTTTCTCAGTCTTCGAGAGCTTATATAACTTGTTAAGATCACATGAGGTTGGGAGTAGGGAACTGACATATACTAAAAGCCTACAACGAGTCAGGCACTTTATGGAGGTTCATGATACTTACTCTTTCCAGCAACCCGTGGTGGGGCAGTGGTGCCGCAGTATTATTTCACAGACAGGGGACTGCTGATGCAGTCATTGAGTAACTTGCCCAAAGCGTCATAGAAGAGGTGGACCATGGTCAGTCTTCCCAACAGTTCTGGACTCTGATGACAGCACATTTTACATCAAGACTTCCGTACGTTTGAAACTATCAATGCATTTGTATTCCAGTGTCTTGGTATTTGTGACAACTAGAGAGTGTTTTTAAAAAACCATTAATTATACAGATATTTGCAGGCCAATTGCTAACATAAGTAGGTGTGCGAATGTTTTTCTTTTGTTGTTCATTTTCATTTTTACAAATTATACCATGATAATATGTAGTAAAAATTACTCAGGTGAAATGTTTTCCTTTAACATTTTATAAGTCAATCAATCATATCACAATTGATTTTTTTGGTTGCTGTTTCAGTAGAGACTTCTCATGATCTTAGTAACATACAACTTTAAGCTGAGAATAAAATCAGAAATAAGTTTAGAAAATGCAATTCGAAAAGATTGGAGTAGGAAAGAAACACACAAAGGCTGATGTGCTCTAAAAACCTAGGTGTTATCACTGCCATAGATCTTCACTGTGGTCAAGCTTAAAAACCAGTCCTTCAAAAAAGATGCAGGTGTTCTGGGGAAATACAGCAATTCCAGGGTATACTATGGCCTTTTCTTTAGCAATATAATATCCAAAGAGTGAAATATGTTATAGAGCTGTGAATGAAATACTGATGGAAAACTTAAATTTTCATGGTGAAGTTTGGGTCTGTAACATTGTACCAGTCAACACTGGGCTCAGTAGAAAGATTTCCAATAACTGATTCGTAAAAATTTTGATATGCATACAAAAACAAAACTTAAGTCGTGAACTGAGTTCCTATTTTAAAATTCACACAAAAAGTAATGTTTCCATGAAAAGTTCGATAAAATAGAGGGGAAATTAATGTTCTCTATAGATAATTAATCAAGGATTTTCATCAACCTAAGAATATGGCCTGAAATAAGCATTAATGTCATTCTGAGGAAAATGTTGACATTCTCAAACATTGAAGATACCTTTAGGGGCAAACTTCAGAGTTTTTATATCATTGGGTTGGATGCAGGGTCAAAATGTCTTGTACCCTTTTCCCTTTTCAATATAAAGTGGTTCATAAATCTATTTCTCTGAGAAGTGGGATTCATTTTGGAAGGGAGATGAGAGGAGTGTAGATTTCAAACTTTTAAAAAACTTGACTACGTGTCCTCAAATTTGGTTAACAGAGAAGCTCAGGTTTAATTTAAAATGTTGACACTTACTGCATGACCTTAGGCATGTCACTTACCCACTTGGGGCCTCCTATTTCTATCTGTAAAATGAAAACTAAGAATGGGACCCAACCCAGTGCGTTTTTGTGGAGATTAAATGAAATGACGCATGCAAAACACTTAGCACTAATAAAATGTTTGGAACTGTATCAGAATAGACAAGAAAACTATAAACAGGATAAGAATCCAATCAAGCACGGAAGAGATTAGTTGCATACTCCGGTGCTATAGAATAACTGGCTGTAACCCAGGCGTGCTGCAAAATTCACCTACTCAAACAAGGAGACAACACTTTGAGAGAGATTTCAAGAAAAAAAAGAAAGTAACTGTAATGATGCCCATTGGACTGCAAAAAACTCCCGCGGAAAGGCCTGGGCAGAGATAGATCTGACTTAAAGGGCTGCATGACCTCCTGCGGCTCCAGTGGCTCATTTTGGTAGTGTGAAGGGACCATGTGCCGTGTTCTGCTTTTTATTCTTTAAAAGTTTAAATGATAAATAATGATATTTCGACTTGGGTTCAATCATCTTATCCTGTCAGAGATGGTAAGTTTGCTCATTGGTTGAGTGACTTTTCAAAGCTGAGGAAGATATTATAAAAAGATAGAGATAATGAAGGATTTCAAATTATAGTATGAATACTTTGATGTGATTCAGGTATGTTTTACAATCATTGGGATATGTTGTCTTTGCAGTTTAAGGTGTTTGAAATAAATCTGGCTTATTGGATAATCTAATTACAATTTGAAATTTATATTAGACTCATAATGTTAGTTTTAAAGGCATCGGGACTTTTATTGTTTATAAGTGATATTTAAATGTTATTTAAGGTAACCTGGTTTACTATATTTTATTTACCAGGTTAATAGGAATTGGTTAAGTGCATAGGAAGATTTTTTTGTTTGTTTGTTTGTTTGTCTGCTAGGCTTCCGGAGTGGTTGAGAGAATTAGGTGTGTTAAATGTGTAAAATTTAAGACGTGCCTAGGAAAATTTAATTCATAAATTGGGTTAATTACTTAGAATTTAATATTTTAAACTTATCAGTGAGTTGAATATAATCAAAGAAGTGGCTGTGAATTCTTATTTTTACATAAAAGCATTAGATGTATATAAGACTTCTAAAATGAACTTAAAGGCTTAGGGAACACTAGGTTTTTGAGTTTACAATTTCAATACATTTAATGAATTAAAATCCAATTGTTAGAAATGTCCTTTTAGTGCAGAAGGTTCCCACAGACATGTAAAAGCTCCAATGACACGAGTAAGCATGCAGGGAATAAATGGTGGTTATAACTAACGGTGACCCGTTTGCCCCTTTGTTCCTTTGAATTCTCACAGTGCAGTGTCCACAACTGGGTGTCAATTTCTGGGTTCCTGGGAGTCCTGATTAGCTGAAGGCAAGGATTATCCCAAAAAACAACAACACTTTTTGGAGTCAATTTTATTACCGTTATATTTCACACGGAGGAGACTTAGTTCCATAGAGTGATATTTTATGTTGATTACCAGTAGTAGAAGCACAAAAGTGTGGAAAGTGTAACATGAACACAGTGAAAAAACACCCTTTATCAGAGCGAAGACCAGGTGACAGAAACACATGATCCCAAACAGCCTATGTACAAATAAATACAGTGCTCAGTCTATGTACAGACATATTCACAAGAATCAACTGACGCAGAATCTCCACACATCTTGTCGTCCCGAGAAAATGGTTCATAATAAAGAAAACACACAGACAGTGACAAAAATAATTTGGAAGTGCATCATGTGGATTCCTGTAGGAATAAAGATAGGTGCTCAAATGCTTCTTGAAAACGGAGGCGAGCAAGGGAAGCATCAGATGACATCTATCCCTAAAAAGATCCTTTACAAAAATGGCATTCTGAGATTTTTAATGTCACCTGTCTAACAAGCAGTTTACGTGATCTAGGGCAAATATCTATGTTGGAGTCAATGTTGACATGTCTGTTTTAAAAATATGCAAAGAACAAATGTAAAATTTATCTTTCTTTAGGGCCAGCAGCAACTTCATGATGGGAGGAAGGTGGCTTTCGCTCTTATTTTTGACTAGAGGCCTGGTGCATGGATTTGTGCACTGGTGGGGTCCCTCAGAGTGGTCTGCCGCTCCCGCTCATCCTGGTCCCACTCATCCTGGTCAGCTGAATGGTGCTCCGCTGTGGGAGTGCACTGACCACCAGGGGGGCAGCTCCTGTATTGAGCATTTGCCCCCTGGTGGTCAGTGTACATCATAGTGACTGGTCAAAGGGTCGTTTGGTAATCTGGTCGCTTAGGCTTTTATATACATAGATGGCTCTTTGAGAATGCAGATTGCATGGAGTTGGAAGATGTTGTTTCTAGAGTTAAAAATTTTTTTTTATTGATTTCAGATAGGGAGAGGGAGAGAGAAAGAGAAATATCAATGATGAGAGACGATCGTTGATTGGCTGCCTCCTGCACACCCCACACTGGGGAACTATGACCTCCTGATAAATAGGTCAATACTCAACCACTGAGCCACACTGGCTGGGCACTTCTAGAGTTTTTAAAACTCGAGCTAGAAACATCTAGGCTAGCCACAGGGCACATATGAACTTATATGCAGGGTTCAGCAGGGCAGTATGCCAACAGAGGCTCCCTCTTCTAGATGGGAGAGTTCCTTTGGAGAAATCCTTCAGACCACACACAGTCCTAACAGGAACATCACTGGCACTGGGTCCAGACACTCTTTCTTCAGGGAAAATGGCCGTTTATGCAGAAAATCAAAGGGGTTGTCCAATTTAGTATACATACTTATTCCATATCAGTAATTTAGTTACCCCGTTGTGGTGAATATTTCCAGGCTATTAATTGGCTTATGGTCATTCTTTTCACTTTCAAATTACATAAACAGTCATGGTAAAGTGGAACACCAGAGTTTTTAGTAGTGGGGACACCTGTACATGAAAGTCTATCACACTAGACCAGAAATTGTGTATTTTAGAAGAAAGGGAGAAAAACCTAATGCATTCTGAAGTGTGCAGTTTTATATGCCCTTCTGCGGAAGGTTTTAAACTTAAGAAATTATTGATAAACTGTGTATCTCTCTTTGCCATTTTTATAAGGGAGCTTCTTAGACCCATCCTATATTTATATAAACATGGAAACAAACTTTAAATTTCTCAGGTATATACTTGCTGACTATCCATTTCACTCTCCAGGTGGGTGAACCTTGCTTTGCATAACAAATGGATTCCTGAAAAGTAGTACATCTATAATTTAAAAAAAGGAAGATTTTCAATACAGTATCAGAACTTGCCACCACTTAAAGGATCCGTGTAACAAGCTATTTTGAAAATGAAGAATGCTTTTGTGAAATTAATACTTTCTTTGATCTTTAGAGTTTTGATAAAGTACACATCTAAAACTTATGTAGATTAGGGTTGTCTAGGACAATAATGTTATGCAATAAAATATAGGACTCCAATTTACAACAAACTATGCAAAACAGGAATCACTCATGGACTGCTTATTAACTGACTATATTCAGAAACCCTGAATATATGCATTATTGGTATTTTATGGCTTTAATTAAGACAGTTGTCTCTTGTGAAGTACTATAAAGTGCAATATTAAAAAATTAAAAACCCAAAAGGCATCCAATATCCTTCAGTTTTATCTTGATGAGAAGAATTGAAGGTCTGTTAAATTAAATGGCAAGGAATTATCTACCCTTAATTCATGCATGTAATTTCATCCTTAAAATAATTTTATTTGGGGATTCAGACTTCATTCATTCTTTCTGTGTATATGACATGATTTTAAAAATACTGTCTTTTGGTTAGTTGAGTTTGAACTCTGTCAGTCCCAAGGCCTTAGTTACCCACAGGTCCATTATGAAGGACTGCGCAACCCCGTATGTGAGCATGCAGGAGCACGTGCCCATACTGTTGGTAATTGGTGCCCATTTTCCTGCGCCAGGATGCCAATCAACAACCTTACACTTCCCACCCAAGCTACCACACAAGGAAGTAAATGCGCTGCAATACTGAATGGTAAGAGTTCCAACCATTGCCTCTGTTTCCTATTTAAACTAAAAATGTAAATTGCCTTTGGGTAAGCCAGTGCAGGTCCGGAGTTTCTGAATGATCTCCAGTGGTGCCTCCCCCATTCTGAGTGCCCTGTGAGTGTGAGATCATAACCTAAAACGAAGCTCAGGAACTTGACCTTCCCAGGGCCTCGGGATAATGCTGCACCCACTGTTCACAATTTTCACAGGAGGATAAGTGCTTGTGGGTGTGCCCAGGGCATTTCTGTGACTCTGCTCTCTTGTGATTGTGAATTCTGTTCACAGTTTAGTAGCAATTAGGGGGGATTCCCCCTGCCCCAAGTAGTAGTCAGTTATGCAAAGCCTAAATTGCTGGGGGCAGGAATCTAGTGTTTTTGAAAATTCACATCCAGGAGATGGAGAAATGCTCATTGAACTGGCCAACTGCGAGTAAACTGGGGGTGTTGGTGGCAGGAACCTTGAAGGGGACTAAGCACTGGGTCCAATCTGGAGCTGAAAACTGGACATGGGGTTAGAATATAGACGGAGGTTCCATAAGGTCAAGTGGAGAATGGCTCATAGTAGGTAGGACACCTATTCAAATGCATTGGGCAAACTGAGACACAGAGAAAGACACAGGAGTCATAGGGAATAAAGATTAATGTGAGTGAGTAATGGAGCATGATTACCTAGAAGGTAAGGACCACAGATGGGTGCATAGAGGGAGCAGCGGGTTAGGTTCGAGGCTGTAATTCAGGCGTGGTCAGACGTCATATTGCATCTTTATTAGTCATAAGGTTCCATAATTTAAGAGCAACATCAAAAATTTTTAAATTAGGCTTAGTAGAGAAGAATTGTAAAAATTATGCAGGTTAGGAAAAATGATGCAAAAATACTAATCTAAAGACAGTTTTGATGAAAATGAAGGGTTACATTGTGGTGACTCCTAACTGTGTCAAGGGTAAATAGAAAGAGTGCCCACATGCAGTTCTTTTCTGCCAAAAAGAAAAACATAGATGAAATCATCGATTTGAAGGGCAAGGTTTTGCCTGGAAGGAAACGTTTCTGATGCTGATGACTGTAAATGTTAGTAGTTGATAGAACTGGGTTACACCAGGCATATCTGTGCTCAGACCCCTCTCGCACAATAGGGGGACCTTTAGATTAAGGTAATAAGTTGGACAAACTCTCTTAACAGAATTAAGCCTTTAGCAAACCCATGCAAATCGCATGACCCTTTTCCAAACTTCGGTATTTATCTGTTTCCCAGTCTGTCCATCAATCATTTGGCGTAAGTGTTTTGGTTTAGATCATCTGATGTTGCACAGTCTCTCACACATTCGAACACAGTTACTATAGGGTCATCTTTGTCTCTAAAAAAAAACGACTAACTGGTGGATTGGCTTGTCCCGAGTAGCACTTTCTCTCTCTTTTGAAAGACAATTGTCACTATCAGAGTAAAGACGCCTCTGAACTTCAGGTGGTTCTGAGCATGACTGATGCCCTGTGTGTGGAAGGGGTGTGAAATGACAGTGCACACGTGGTGTGTGTGTGTGGCCGGGGTCTTGCTAGAAAGCTTGAGTTACTTCCGTGCCTGTGACTCCCACAGATGCCTACATTCTCTATTTGCCACACCCAGTGAAGTGAAACAAACATTGTGATGATGTAATGATAAGAAATGAGTTTATTTGGCTGTGAGTGCCCTTTATTGCTGTTCTTGTCTGCTGTACATTTCAGAGAAGACAAAGAAGTGAGATTAAAAGAGAAACAAGAAGATCCAGAGGCAAGAAACTAAAGTTAAAGAGACAGCGAACCCAGGGCATATTACCTACTTCCCCAAGGCCTCCTTGAGAAGGGAAACATTTTAAATCTGGGACTCTTGTAACTGGTTTAAAAAAGCCTGAACGTTGAAATTATTTTAAACTACTGGGGGGATATATCAGTGTGCCATCTACTTTCATGTAAAAATAAGTTGATTTCTCCTTTATTCTTCCCCCATTAACTCCCTCTTAATGATAAGCCTTAATTGAAGACAGTATTGCTGGGGAAGCTGTAAGAGTTGAGGGTGTCTTTAAAAATATTAAGCCAGTGTTTATGTGTGATCTGGCTTAGCAAGGATGAGCATTAGCTTCTACAATGAGTGTTCAGGAGACGGCTGACTTCTCCACGAATCATCCTGAGGATATTTCCATTTATTTCTTTTGGAACAGGACTGCCTCTTATAATATGGCCACTTAACTAATGGAGTAGCAATCTGTCTAGGTGCAAGGAAGTAGTATGGCATCCTCATAATCTTGTGTGTGAGTGTGTGTGTGAGTGTGTGTGCATGTGTGTGTGAGTAGATGTAAAGAATAAAGCTTACTGGAGTTTTTTGAAATGCTTGTATGCAGATAGGTCATAGGACCCATGTCAGATATTCCAAGCCAATCATTTCAGCGAAGCACTTAACAGAAGTTCCATCTCCTCCATCTTTCTGCCTGGCCAGCAGCTTTGTCTGCTGTCATTTCCTTGGTCAGCTTTCTGTTAAGGTGATGAGGGACGAGGGGTTCCCTTCAGAGTTCACCTCCTATCTCCCTTGACAGAAGAGTCGGTGTAGGAACTGTGAGCAATGGTGGGGAGCTTACCAACTCTCTCCCTGCCCAGGAATGGAGGTACTTTAATATTATCAAATGTCTCATCAGCGAGGCAGCTGTGTTTTGCTAAAAAGGCTCTAAACCACCTAATTCGTGTCTTCCCTAGAAAGTAAATAATAATGGGCCTTGTCAGGTGCCACTTGTTAAAAGTCTTACAAAGCATTTCCCCCTGAATACGAAACAGTCCCTGCCTCTTCTTAAAACCAACTGAAGAGGCTTTAGGATATTCTTCTGTATCCGCCAAATTGATAAGCGACCCTCCCTCTCCTTCTCTGCACAGGGCCTGTGTTTTCCAGATCTGCCATTGCCTGGCTCAGCCCACGGCCTGAGAGGAGCACCATCTGATCCCCAGCTTCAGTTCTTCAGGCGCTCGTTGGGTTCAGAGGGCAGCTGGGCTCAGCGTGGGCATTCCCAATTTAGAAGGTTCTATCTGGGCATTCTCAATTTGAGCCAAGTTGCTCTCCTGTCCTGAGGGCGGCAGGAAGGTGACAGCAAGACCTGTGCCCTTCACTGTGGGCAAATGGAACCATTTGGTGCAGCTCCTTTATTTTAGATTGAGCAGTAAGAAGTTGGCTCTTGAATTTTTGGTATTATTTTATACCCTGCTCCAGGGAAGTGAAGAGAGTATCTGCAGTCCAAATTATTTCCCCCCTTGTACTTTTCTGTTGTGTATTTTTTGTCTCTCTCAACAGCACTAGGGACATGGCGGTAAGGCTTTGAATCTACTCTCAGGGTGGGAAAATACATGGGTTGGGTACGTGTGTGTATGTCAAGATGTGCATGTGCACAGAACAAACCCTGGGAGGTCAGGAGGAAAGGTGCCCTTGAGTTGTTGGTGAGCACGACTCTCCTTCCTTCACTTTGGCAAACTTGTGCTCCCTGCTTTTGAATCCTGAATGTGATTGGGTCAGAGGGTGAGGATGTAAGTGGTAGTATTGCGTATACACATATAGGTATAGTATACAGATACATATTTATATATGTCTATGCACAGGCATGCAGAGGAGGCAGTAGAGATGACCTACCTAGGAAAAAAACTTCCTTATGGGAATGGTCTTTATGCTTTTAAAGATCTGTTGTACCCCATGCACTTCTCTCTGGATTCACTGTAGCCCAACACAACCTCACAGACACACAGTGTGGGGCCCGCAGGGGCAAGAGATGGTGTCTGTATACCACACTGAGTGTGCATCACGGGGGTGGGGACTGGGCCTTAAGAAAGTGTCTTCTCAAGTACAGATCTTCATGGATGACCACAAGGGTCCCTATGAAATGGAGCTCCCAGGCAAGCGAAATGCTCCTTGGTGGCTTGGATGAGTCTTCACTGTGATCTGGGAGCTAATGGGAAGAGCTAATGGGGATGAGGGTGCGGGGGTAGGGGGTGGGGGGAGCATCAGGAAGTGCTGGAGGAAGAACGGGGCTGCACCGGATCTCCCTCATCCTTTGCAGTTTTAGTCTATCTGTGGTGGAGTCAAAGTCACCTACCAAACCTCCTTTCAAATTAGCAGCCAGTAATACACACCCATGCAATGACCAACTCTGAGAGCGCCCTTCAAGTCATGCACAGGGAAGACAAGCAGAGCTTTTAACTAAAAGTTCACTTATTCTCGTTCTCTCTAGGGAACCAGCACAAATTCTTGCCCCAAAACAAAATGTGGCCTTTGTGGGATGAGGATGCAGGTTTATCTCACACAACTGAAAGCCAGACTCTGCAGCGCTGGGGCGACCTGAGAGCCAGCCTCCTGGGTGGCAGCGCAGTCTTCTTCCCCCAGGGGGCCTCCTTGAGAAGCGCTTTTTGCAGGTGGGTGAGGAGCAGTGGTGGGCACTGGCTGTTACTGCCAGGCTCTGTGCAGTGAGCTGAGGTTTTGTGGAAGGAATACTTGATCTGGAGCTGCCAGGTCTCCTTCCTCTTTTTCTCGGCGGTGAGTTCTGTCTGCATCCCGTCTCCCTATGCTAGGAGGTCTGTGCTCACAACGAAATCACAGCAGTGTCAGTGACACATAGACTGGAGACGAGAATGAGACACAAGTGGCAGAACCTCCAGATGTGTGTGCCAGCTTAGGTGGAGGATGAGTACGGGAGAATGAGCCATCCTCAATGGACTTTTCAACTGATTTTAGGAAAAGGGTGACTCAGGGAAATGAAAGACTGTATTTTCCATCAATTTAGTAGGCCATTTTCCCCTGCTGGTTTTATTTTCTATTCACATAGATCTGAGAAATCATACACGGTGTCAAACAGAACCTGGGGGCATTGCATGAATGGAATGAAAATATCCCATGAATGCTGAGCAAAATCAGGAAATCAACACCTTGGCTGGCTGTGGGAAGAAGCTGTCGACTATAGCCTTCTGTGTATCTGTAAGCTAGAGAGAGTCACAGGTGGTGTCCTGATGGCAGGAGAAACATGGATGGTGCATGAACTTTAAATCCTGGCCTTGGCACCCCGCCACAGAGGACTCAGAAACATTCCTAGTGTGCACATTCCTTCCCAAACATCTCTACGCTGCCTCAAGCTGAGCAGTACTGGTCAGAGTCAATTGCGCTCTCTTTTCTTCGGACACCAAAGCCCTTATGATCACACTGGAAGATGCTTTAAAGAACTATGCTTTCCATTCCCATTAGGTGGCAAGTCTCACTAAGCGCCTCTACTGGATGGAATTTCTTATTATATATCCAGGCTCTTTGGGCAGCATTTGGATTATATGAGAGCCCTTAGCATCAAAATGTGTCTAAATGACAACTGCATCTATACTTGCCTCCCTTCTTTTGATGGCAATGGGACATGCATGCGAACAGCAGAGGTTCATTTTATATAGTCTCGCTGTCCTAGAAGAGTGCTAATTTGGTTTGCAATCACAGTTTCTACGTGCATGCTGGAGCAGTGTATATATTGAAAACAAACCAAAAACAACCACCCTGGTTACCATCCCTCTGCCCCCAAACCAGTGTCAACAAAGTCCGGGTTTGACCTCCTTCTGACCCAGGTAACCCTGTAGGGTGGGCAGAGAGTCTTTCCTGTTTGGCTTGTGGAAATGTTTCGAGGGCTCGACCCAGGACCATGACAGACCCTCTCTGCCCAGCCCTCTCTCCTGAAACCCATGTTCCTGAAGCATCCACCTTAGCCGGTAGGATCCCAGGAAGTCCAAGGTAGGCAGAAGGTCACAGCAATGATTCCATTGGTGCACCTCTTGCCCTTAAGAGGTAAAGCTCACACAGAAGGTTGACGCCCCTCTTCAAATAGATGCTATAAATATATTAGAGCTATCCCTGAAAAGATGCATGTGTATTTATATATATATACACATATATATAATTTTATATATATGGTGTTTCTTTGTGTACAGGTGTGTATTACTCTATAGACATGGAAGGAGAGGTATAGTACTGGAACAGGTGGTGTGGTCGTGTGCATCTATTTATAGTCTGTATATCTTATAGGAATACACGCAGCTCTGTCCTTGTTTGCGTCGTTACAGAGAATGTACCGCCGACCAGCGAGGAGTACCTGTCAGTGGTGAGTGCAGAGAAGCCTCGGATAGACAGTTCCCTCTGCCTCTTGCATGAAGCCATTTCAGCAGGCAAGGGTGGTAGCAGCCTGTGAAGTGGGTGGGTCCTTGTGGGTCCACCCCTCCTCACGTCCACCAAGGAGGGACACGCCACATGCCCGGGCTGGGTGCCTGCTGCCTCTTCTCCAGACATCAAGGAGTCTAGAACCCAGAGCAGGGGGCCCCACGCGGGCTGCTGGGTCAAGATATGGCTTTCCCTCTAGATGGAGATCGGGCACACGAGAATCCGGTCTTCGAGGAGGACGCTGAGCACGAGGAACACGAAGTAGAGGCCAAACATGATGAAGCCCAGCACTTTGTTCATCCGCCACTTGCAGAGGGCGATGGAGAGGATGACGAAGAGCAGCATGATGAAGAGCAGGACGATGGCACAGAAGAGACCATTGCTGCTCACGGCCACAGGCCGAAACCTGTGAATCATGGTGTACAGGAGCCAGGGCAGCGGGAGCCTGCGGGCGAGAGGACAGGGTTGGCAGGGGCAGGCGGACAGGGTGAAGGAGGCAGGTGAGGCTACCTTAGCTTCTTGGAATCTATAGTGGGAAAGGGTGTCTTGTTAGGCTCTCTATGACTTGGGCATGGCTGGCCTGGAAGTCACAGAGGAAGTCAGGTGAGTTTTCAAAACCTTTGAGGTGAGGTGACAAGATGGTGCCACTGACCCAAGTGTAAGCCTGTTGTGATGGGGCAAACATGGACAAGCTGCATGCTAACCCTCTCTGTGGCCGAGTCAGGGTCTCTTGTCCTGATTTGATTTCATAGAGACCTTCCTGTGGGTCACTAATTGTAACTCCTGGAATGCTGCAAAATACAACCCGAACTAGGTAATTGTTTATCTAGCTCTTAATCTTGTTCAGAAAAATGCATGGAACTTCCCTATTTTACAAGTGCCATTTTGTTTCAGACTACTTGAAGGCAAAAGAATGTTTTGATAATGGCTGAAAAAAAAAAAAACAAACCTTTATCTATTTCCCCACCGAATGAGGGAGAACGGAGAGATTGTGTTCTCCAGCTGGATCCGATCAAAGACATGACTGTGGCAGGTGATTTCTGAATTGGTTTTGCAATAGTCATCCCTAGTTGAGATGAAAATGTCACTCTCAGACCTCCAGGGCTGACCTGGAGCATCTGGGTGAGAAGAGAAGACAAATGGAGAAAAGATATGGAAATCAGCATTGAAAACGGAAAAGTTACTCCTTTTAAATGGAGAGAGAAATGGCAATGACTTAGTTAACAACCTAAAAAGGTAGGGAAAGTGAATGCTGATGGTGGGGCCAGTGCCATGGAGCTGCCTGAAGTTCATGTTGGAAAGAGGGGACACCCTTTTCACTAAAAATGAC
>PVJC01041209.1:0-15442 GCA_004026665.1 Murina feae | reverse complement strand
CCTTTAAGGCGGCCTTCTAACTAACTGAAGCCTCCTCTGCTTCACCTCGCAGTGTCTATAATGAAACAATTGTTACTTTTACTGGTTAGGCCGGAGCTGCTCTTTCCTTCAGCTCCGGAGGATTCTATGATTGTTACATTGTTTCAAATGTTTCAAATCTGTGTTTTGCTAGAGCCAGTTTAATCGGAGCTGAGCTGAGTGGGAGCAGCTTCACTTTCGCTCCTGCGGCAATGGAAAGGGCTGTTTACTCAGGTCCGTGAGTGGCGGCCGCCATGTTGGCTGGGCTAATTTGCATACAGCCGCTCTGATTGGCTGGTGGGTGTGGCTTACCCGTCTCGGAGAAACGGTTAATTTTAATATTTCGCTTTTATAGAGTAGATAATGCAGGAGAAACATGAGATAAGAATGGAAATATAGCAGTAGCCCATAACATCCTGGAATTGTGACTTATCAGAGTGTGTAAGAATACCATACATGGCCCTGACTGGTTTGGCTCAGTGGATAGGGCGTTGGCCTGCAGACTGAAAGGTCCCAGGTTCGATTCTGGTCAAGGGCATGTACCTTGGTTATGGGCACATCCCCAAGTAGGAGGTGTGCAGAAGGCAGCTGATCAATGTTTCTCTCTCATTGATGTTTCTGACTCTCTATCCCTCTCCCTTCCTCTCTGTAAAAAGTCAATAAGAAATATTAAAAAAAAAAAAAAAAAGAATACCATCCATGGTGCAAGGTGGCCTCAGCAAGGAAGATAAAACATGACTCATTACCAGTAAAATATTTAAAAGTGATCAGGAAAAAAAAAAAGGTGGCCCTGGTTAGAATATGATTAATGCCATTACCTTTTTCTCGCCATCAAATTCCAATCCCAAACTGAAAGTATATTTCTACTAGGGTCACCAGGAAGCAGACTTCTTAAACACCTAATTGAGGAGGGTTTAAGACCTCTATGCCCTGACCGGTTTGGCTCAGTGGACAGAGTGTCAGCCTGTGGACTAAAGGGTCCCAGGTTCGATTCCGGTCAAGGGCATGTACCTTGGTTGTGGGCACATCCCCAGTAGGGGGTGTGCAGGAGGCAGCTGATTGGTGTTTCTCTCTCATCGATGTTTCTAACTCTCTATACTTCTCCCTTCCTCTCTGTAAAAATCAATAAAATATATTTTTAAATAAATAAATAAAACCTCTATAATAACTGTGAAGTGTCAGGTTGCTAAATAGACAAACAACTGCTGAGATTAGCTAGGAGATCTAAGCGTCATTCCATGCACCAAAGGGTTATGGGTTCGATTTCTGGTCAGGGCACATATCTAGATTGTGTGTTTGATCCTGGGTTGTTTCTCTGTCTGTCTCTTTCAAAAAAATAGAAAACAGAAACAAAAAAATACATATCCTCAGGTGAAGATAAAAAAATTAAAAAGAAATGAAGTGGGAGTAAATATGTAGAGTTTAAAAAGTAATCTATAATAATAAAAGGGTAATATGCTAATTAGACTGGATGTCCTTCCTGGTGAAGGTGGTTGGGGGGAGTAGCCCAGGTCAGGTGCCTGCGGGCGGCCCAAGATGAGCTAAGATCTTGTTTTCTTTGGGTTTATGCATTTCTCTAGTATCTAAATTTCTTACAACAAACATATTTTGTGGGAAAAATACCCATAGATATCAATGTTTTGAAAGATACCTCTGTAACTTTTAAGATGTTCATAAACTATATGACACCAGTATGTTTGAAATTGCTAGAATTATGGTATATCTCAATCACATTTTCTTCAGATAACTTCCCATAAGATTATTATCTAGATATTGTTCTGTATTAAAATGTTCATTCATTCTTTTTGTTTAAACTTCCTTTAGGACTATCTACTTTGTATATACCTAGCATGTCAATTTTATATCTTTCTAGACTATCTTTATTTTGGAATGAAAATACCATATGTACAAATAATTGCTATGCAAAATATCAAACACTAATCCACAGGCTCTGTGACTTTGGAACAGATGATTATGAAAAGTAATGGTTTTGCAGAGTTTAGAAACAATAGAGGTGTCAAAAAATACTGATGGATTACTAAAAAGCTCTGGAAAAGTGTGTGACTTGTAGTGTGTGATGGCGTTGACAATGGATCAATGTATTTACAGGTGTGCTTTTCCTTGTCCATATGTACATACTTTTATCCTACACATGTATAGATGAGATTCATGTTTATGCTCACTATGTGTACTTGCATATAGGTAATCAAGCTTGTTCGACATATGCTTTATTTATCCATACCCCTAAGGCGACTCACATTTGCCCTCAGGAAACTAACATCAACCCATCTGCAAAGGGTCGGGCCAGTTCCATCCTGGCCATTGCCTTGGAGATGGGCTATTTCTGGCAAAGGTGCAGAGTAGAACCCCCAGGCAGGCCGCAGCCCAGAAGTAGGCAGACGACGGAGCTTGAGGCACTTCAGCACCACGGACACGGTCCACCCCAATTAAAGTCTTTTCCCGCTGATAGCGCCCCCATCCCTCTCCTCCTAGTGCGTCACTATCTCGTGGCTCTGCATCATCACTCAGAAGCGGGCTTTCAGTCCCCTCCTTGGCAAGCCTGGAAAAAGCTTGGACGGAGATGCAGGTCGGTGCAGCGCCCCCACTCACCCCAACACGGAGAGTCCTTCCTGCTGGCCAGCCAACCCTTCTAATCCACACCTCCTCTCCAAAGGGGCCAGACCGGGGCACGTGGCGTAGAAATTCTACGGGCGCCCGGAGGCGGGTTTCCTCCCGGGGTGGGGCAGGCTGAAGGCACTTATCCTGCACCTCCAGCCACTCGGCCATAGCTTGTCCCTTCCTCCACTGCCTGCTCTCCCTTTCGTTGTTGAAAGATTTCTACAAACCGTTTATTCTACACGAAAATCTCAATCCATATGGACTGGTGTTCAAGAATCACAGGCATTGAGACAAGAGATTCACGGAAAATATTAGTTTGACCACATTTCTAAAACCATCCAGGATTCTTTTTTTTAAATTGTATTTGAAATCGAACCTTTGACTCCATAGGGGCTCACCCTTGTCTGGATGGGCTTCTGGGCCAGAGGAAAGCAATAGCCCCTCGCCTTTATCGTGGAGACTGGGGAAGGGCCCATTCACGCGACAGGAAACGGGTGCAGGGGTCGTAGTTGATCCTGGCTCGACCGCCCCGTGCCTGGGTTCTCCAAGGGAGCAGCGCAGGCTAACGGGGGTCTCGCAGCCTTTCGGACGGGAGCTGAGGGCGGGGTGCTTTGCCCCCGGCCGGCCCAACCCCCAAACAGGGACTCTTCCCCTCTAAGTGCCATGGCTAAAAACGGGTTCTGGGATTCGCGGCATGTTCCCACTCTCTCCCGTGGGGCTGCCGGGTCAGAGTCCCAGCCGCTGCCCTCCGGCTTTTGGGGCCCGATTACCTGCGTGTCGCGGCGAGGAAGGCGTGTTTGATACTCCCGCCCGGACTGCCCGCTGCCCCGCGCCTCAGCCCGCTGAGTCCGCCGAGCACCGAGGCTGCCAGGCGGGGCGAGGAGAGGGGCGCCGCCGGTGTGGGCACTGCGCCTGCGCTCTCCGCTGCCCACCTCCCAGCCCCCGGTCGGTGCCCACGTGGAAGAAGCCGAGGGGTGCCCAGGATTTGTGCCTGAACTAAGGGACTCCCCTACCGGCGCGGTGGGATAGTCCAAGGCCCCGGGAAACTGCCTGCCCAGGTCACTTTAGCCTTTGTACTTGTGGAGAGCGGGTTTGAAGCGACCGCGGATCAACCAGGGTGACCTGGTCTTCAGGGACGAGGCAGGGTGCAGCCTCAGTCCATTTCCACCGGTTTGTTCACGTTTAGAAGTTGCAAGTCAATTCCTCGATATTTAAAAATATGTCCAGCGTCAGTACATCGTGGCCCAGTAAGGCCTTCCTCTGGGCATTCCCGAGTATGTCGGTGTTTTCCTAATGAGGTCTCTGAGGGAAGGGTCTTGATACTGCAGAACTGGGTCCTGGACTCGGATATATACCCTATCTCGTGCTGAATGAATATAGCCTCTTGGAAGAACATCAAAGCAATGGACTAGATGAGTCGGGAGGACAGGCAGGAAAGCCATTGCCCTAAGCCAGGCAAGAAAGGGTGAGGCCTGAACCAAGGTGCCAGCTGTGAGAAACGATAGGATGTAACTGCTGGTTTTTCTTCTGTCCCCCCAGATCACTCTTTACCCTGCCCTGTGACTCAGGGCTGACTTTTACGGACTATATAACTCCGTTTACTTTACTTGGTTTGGCCAATGGGAGACACCTGCAGGAGATCACAGAGCAGAATATTATTCAGGACATCTCCCTACACCTACACTCAGAGTGGTTGTTGTCCTTTTTTGTTTGTTTTGTTTTGTTTTTTTTATCTGAAACCCATTACTCCAAACCTGTGGCCTTCTCTATAGTTCTCTCTTGGTTCTGTGTATCACTTGCTGCCCTTGCTCCTTTCAGGCCTGGGGCTGGTAATGACTCCCAGGGGTGTCCTTTAACCCTGCCCACACCTTTTTGAATAGTCCATTAAATTCGCAAATATCTGAATATGCCATGCCATCTTTTTCCTATTATCTTTTTTCCTACCATTCCAGGACACTATAATAGATTTTACTTCATTGTAGTTGGGAAGATACATAAGAAGAAAAAAAAAGTGTAAAAGAAAGATGGGGCTTTTAAAAAGTGATATATCTCTGTGACAGTTCCCTGGGCAGCCATCATACTAGGTGATCTCCCCACTGGAGGCATCAAAGACAGTTTGAGTAGACTCAAGAATGATATTCAGATCACTCATAATTAATATTTTCACAAAAAAGGCTGGAGGATCAACTGAGTGTACAGCATAACAGAACTCTTGGATGCCTCCTGATAGGGAAAGACAATCTAAATCTTTATGGAACAAGTGTTAGTACTCTCCCAATCCCCGCTGGACTGCATTTGAATGAGTCGATATTCTTAGAACACTTAACAGTTCTAGGCACAATATCTAAATGTATTTATGAAGGAGGTGCTGAGTGAGGCAATTGTCAATGAGAGTCTCTGGCTGTTTCTGTAGAAAACTCAAAGAATGTTCCCAAAGAGGATGAAAATAAAAGGCAATAGAATGAGTGACATCATTAAATTGTCCCTAGCACTCATGTCAGCTTAGTCTTAATCCAGGACCTGACCATTTCTCTGACTTGTATAAAAACCAAACTGTTATAACTAGTTCAATTCTTTCCCCAAAAAACCCTTCAAAAAAAATGCAAAACAAAACCCCGAGGCACTGTCTTGGCAAAATTTACCCAAAGGAAACTCCAGGATTAGCTGTTTGCAAACAGAATTAATGTTCAAGCAAAAACACTATTTGTGCTGAATATAAATGAAACCAGAACAGAAAATTTACATGTATTTCTAGGCCTTCACCCTTTGGAAGAGGAAAGATACTTTATTATTCAGAAAGCCTCCTGGGCCTTAATTTTGGTGATCTAGATAAGGAATAAAGGTACAGAAGCAAAAGGAGCCTCCAAAGTCTAGGCTGATCTGCAAAGCTCAGCTAGATTTTATGTTTCTCTTTGAGGAAGTGGGGGAGGAAGAGAACCAGAAAAGTTCTGAGGATGGGAGTGAGAAAAATAAAGATGTAGAGTGATCTGAGTTTAGGAGAAAAGACTTCTGGAAGATCAACTGCACCATCAGCTGCTTTCTATATCCCTCACAATGCATGCATGATGTTCTGGATCCCTTCCATACCATACAGGTGTATGAGTAGAGTCAGAATTCAACTCAGCCTTCACTCTACCTTATCTTTACAAGACATTGCACTTTCACTCTGCTTTAGTCATCTATGTTGGTGCAGAGCCACCCTGTGAGCCTTTCTCCTCCCACATTTCCAAACAGAGAATGGAATCCACAGCCCCTCTACTGTCAGGTTTCTCCACAGTCTATTTAATAGCATTACTGAAATGTTGTCTGGAAGGTTAAAGTCACTATACAAGAGTCTGCCTCCTTACTCCCACTGTTTCTTCTCCTTTCTGGATGCAAGTAGAAAATTGAAGTTTGAGCCCGACTAGTGTGGCTCAGTGGTTGAGTGTTGATCTATGAACCAGGAGGTCACAGTTTGATTCCTGGTCAGGGCACATGCCTGAGTTTGTAGGCTCCATCCCCAGTGTGGGGCGGGCAAGAGGCAGCCGATTCTCTCTCATCATTAATGTTTCTATCTCTCTCTCCCTCTCCCTTCATCTCTGACATCAATTTTTTTAAAAAAGAAAGAAAATTAAACTCTTTTTTTTCTCATTAATTAATTTTTTAGGAGTCTTAATCCTGTAGTTAGTAGATACCTTTGACTGACTAGAGAAGTTATATACATGGAAATGCAAAAGAGACGAGTATGTTGATATGTTATTTTTTATTAAGTAAAATGGACTGATTTGGTCAGTAAGGGAATATAATTGCTCATATAACTGCACAGGTTCAGAGGTTCAGGCCAGGCTTTATCCAAATGCTGAAATAATGGAATCAGAGCCCAGTTTCTCAAATTCACTATTATTGGCTCCGTTCATGGCAGGCTTCTCCCTTTGTGGTGTCAAGATGACTACCAGAAGCTTTGGGACCCACATGCTTTTTTGAGAGAAAGAAGAGCACTTTCCCTCTCCTACTTATTGAACCAAAGTCCTGAGCTTAAGCTGGTTGGACTTACATTTTCTAATCCAATCAAAGTGGTGATTGGGATGGTGTTTATGAGCTTAAGGTAAATTCCATACCTCATATCATATATCCCATTTCTAAATCAGAAGAGGGGTAGCATCAGGTTCCCTTGAAGCCCATTGACCATTGGAATAAACATTAGATACCATTACTAAAAAAAGGGAAATGTGTGTTCAGTGGTCAAGTAGAGCAATGTCTACTACCTCTGATGTCTACCAGATCTGATTTGACTTACTGCTTAAGCATTTGTTGAACTAAATACTGAAAGAAGCAAAAAAGAAACAACTTAATCTTAGCAACTTTTCCCCACACTGCTCCTAATTCTTGCCCTGGGAAATTTCTTCGTAAGTAATATCCTAGTGTCTGCACTTGATACACCAAAATCCTCCTGTATCCTGGGAGTCCTAGACCATTTCTTTCATCAGTCTCTGTCCTTCCCCTAGGACTTGGTCTGAGCCCTGGTCCCTTGTCAGCAACTGTGCTTAGCACTACCTGCCATGTAGGCAGGCTGCTAGTCTTCAAGTCCATGGCTCCTTAGAGATCATTAAAGTGATTTGTAAACTACTTTATAGATGAATCAGAGTTTGTGCTAGTTTTTATCACATTGATTCTATTACATATAATAATACTAGAAGCCTGGTGCACAAATTCGTGCACCAGTGGAGTCCCTCAGCCTGGCCTGCAGGATCAGACTGAAACCAGCTCTCCAAAATCCCCTGAGGGGTACTGGATTGCAAGAAGACATAGGCCAGGCCGAGGGCAGGGAGGGATGAAGGAGGTTGCCCAGCCAGGAAGGGACCACAGGAGGCTCCAGGGCATGTCTGGCCTGTCTTGCTCAGTCCTGATTGACCAGATCCCAGCAGTAAGCTAATCTACCGGGGTCAGTGTACAGCATAGCAACTGGTCAACCAGTCGACTGTCAGTCCACTGGTGGTCAATACACCTCATAGTGAGTGGTTGAGCAGCCTTAGCGTATCATTAGCATATTACACTGAGATTGGTTGAACAGATAACCGGACACTTAGCATGTTAGGCTTTTATTAGTTAAGATTGTAATATACCAGTGTCTCTGCTTAGATATGACTGTTAAAATACTCACAAACAAAAGGAGAAGAGGGTCACCAGGGCTAGGCCCAGTAGAAGTACTGGGGTTAGAGGTGGCTCACTCTAGCTTCCTACTTTTGCCCATCAGCTGCTTCACTATGTCACCCCTCTGTATCCTCTGTAAACACAGTCAAAGAACAACAGCCAGCCTGTTACTAAATTTCCTATATGCAAAATAAGCTCTCTCTTTTTTCTCCATTAATCCTCAAAGACTTTTTTATTTAAAAACTTGAGATGTGGTTGCTCATGCTGGGTATTTAATATTAGATGTAATCATCATCAATGTGATAAAAATTACAACACACTGCTTCAGCTGTGAGATGGTTTATGAACCACTTTAATGATCTTTAAGGAGATGTGGACATGCAGATTGGCAGCCTGCCCACACAGCGTGGTATTGGGCACAGGCTGCTGACTAGGGATGGAGTTCTATTGTTAGTTCTGCTGTTGTGCAGCTATGTGACCTTGAGCAAATCAAATAACCCCTCAGGACCTCCCAGCTTCTCAACTCTAAAACAGCCAGGTTAAACTCAGTGTTTTCTAAGTTCTTTTCATCTTCAGCATTCTCAGATGTTCTAAAAAATCAGTTTTGTTTCTAACAGTTGATGAATAAGAAGTGATCAGTGAAGAGTTATCTTTTTTAGAGCAGGGAAGGTTACCAGGAGATACTCATTCAGGTTGAATGAGATGAAAGAAGAGGTGAAGTGTAGACAAAACCCTGCAGAATGAGCAGTATTGTAGAGGATAAGATGCAGCAGTGGGTCATGAGCCTCCTCTCCAGTGAGTCTTAAATAGTACATGTGTAGCCTCAGGAGGTTGTGAGGACTGATTTGCAAGAATACCCATATTCTCTGGCCTGGGAAGAAGTTGAATTTTCTAGGTTCACAGGATTTTATTCTTCTGAACCTCCTCCAAGGACCTAAGCCTCTCCCCCACCACCTCTTTTTCCTAAAGGAGGGACATGATTAGGGTGGAGCATCCAAGGTTTTGTCCTATGATGCCTAAATTAAAATAACAAATAGAAAGCACAAATTAACCTCCACTCTCTCTCAAAATCTCACTAAAACAACTAGGAAGAAAAAAATTAAGGACAGAAATGCACAAGGACAAAAAGAAAAGAAGGGAGAAAATGAAATTTTGAACGTTAAAAAATGCCTGGACAAGTTACCTGGCTTAGCAGATCCTAGTAAATTGAATACTAAGTCAGTAATGGTGAAAGATGTCAAGCAACTTGATTCACACTGCAAAACCCAATGGTCTCTCGAATCGGCAGCATTAGGTACCTCTGGAAGTGGGTCCAAAATAAGGGTTTGAGATAAAAGAGACTGATTGAAAGTTATTTTAAGAAGCTGTCAGATCCCTAGATGCCCTTTCTAATTCACACAGCAGGGCAACTCTCTCTCCTCCATCCTAATGGGAGACTAGCCTTTCCTCTGAGAGTGGGGAGGAAGGCTCTCTGTAGGAGAAAAGCTGGAGGGTCTCTGCGTTAGGGTATATCAGGCACAACTGAGCATAAGGACAGCTGTATAGAAATCAGGAGGGTGTGAATATTTACATACTGAATGAAACCACCAGACTTGTTCTCCCACTCAGCTCCAGAATACTGGCAGCCAGGTTTGCACTGTTCAGGAGACTAGAAGATTCTTCTCTGAGCATTCTGACCAACTCAGCAGAAAGACTTCCAAATTCTGACAAGGGGATTTGCAACTGATTAGCTTTGCTAAACCACTGTATAGTGAAATAAGAATTGACAAGTCCCAATTCATGCTCTCAGAGCTTCTCATTCCGTTTTTATGACCTGTCCTTAAATGTGAGCAGAGGCCAAAGATCACCACACATCTAAGGAAACACTCAGAAAGACCAAAACAAACACACAGATAAAGATAACTTTGAGGAAACAGAACTTATCCAGAAAGCGAAAACATTTTTTTAAATATATGTTTTTTATTGGTTTCAGAGAAGAAGGGAGAAGGAGAAAGAGAAACATCAGTGATGAGAGAGAATAATTGATTAGCTGCCTCCTGCACACCCAGGCATGTGCCCTGACTGGGAATCAAACCATAACCTTCTGGTTCATAGGTCAATGCTCAACCACTGAGCTGGGCAAAAAAAAACACAACATTGTTTGAAATCACCAAAATTCTCAGAAAGATGGATATTGCATCAATAAAAGAAGAAAAGGTTGTACTTATAAAAGGGAATGTTTGGAGAACACAACGGGAGCCTTTATTTTCTTTCCTTTTTATTGAATTCATTGGGATAACAGTGGTTAACAAAATTATACAAGCTTCAGGTGCACAGTTCTACAACACATCATCTATACACTGTATTGTGTTTTCACTACCACAAAGGAAGCCTTTTAAATTTGTAACATGATAGTTGAATTTTTTTTAAATAAAAAGATTAAGGCTGTATCCCATGGTATGGAACAAAAAGGCAAAAAGATAGGATATTAGACAGAAAAAAAGTAAGAAAATTAGAAGACCTTCTCAGTAAGAAACCATCCAAATACAGTCCAAAAAGAGAGAACAGAAAAAACTGAGGGGAGTAAGAAATCCTTGAAATAATTCAGGACAGTATACTATAAAGTTTGCAAATTCAAGGGGCCTATAGAGTGCCCAGCATAAAATAGACCCACATCAAGACATACCTTAGTGAAATTTCATAACTCTGGGACAAAGAGAATATCTTTATGCTTCTAGAAAGAAAATAAGCAAAAACAAAACAATTTATTTTTATTGCTGTTCCACTTATTTATGCATTTATTGGTTGATGCTTGTATGTGAGCTGACCGAAGATCAAACCTATAACTTTGGCATGTTGGTGCCACTGAGCTACTTGGCCAGGGCTTAAAAACAAAATTTTAAGTAAGTCATATAAAAATCAGAAATTAGAATTCTTAAGGTTTCTTGATGAAGTCCCTACCATATGCTCAGAGCTTTCAACAAATTTTCAGTGTTCCATTCTTAAAAATGAGTCAAAGATAGAGGGAATTTGTAAATGATGATTGTAAAAGACCAGGCCAGCCCTAACCGGTTTGGCTCAGTTATAGAGGGTCAGCCTGCAGGCTGAAGGGTTCCAGGTTCAATTCTGGTCAAGGGCATGTACCTTGGTTGCGGGCACATCCCCAGTAGGGGGTGTGCAGGAAGCAGCTGATCAATGCTTCTCTCTCATTGATGTTTCTAACTTTCCATCCCTCTCCCTTCCTCTCTGTGAACATATCAATTAAAAAAAACCAACAACAAAAAACCAACTCTCTCCCCTCTTCACTACTCACTGCACTGCCAGAGTCAACCAAAGACCTATCTACTCAACCATGTTTTACTCTTCCTTAGGCTCCACCTCCACCACCCCACAGGACCACTCCACTCTCCCTATTCACCACCATCAATCATTCTCTCTCTCTCTCTTTTTCTCTTTGTCTCTCTTTCTCTTTCACACACACACACACACACACACACACACACACACACACACACACACACACACTCGCCTGATTTGAGGGCATGCATCATGCTGATGTACTTGATAGCAAACCTTGTTAATTATAGCTCTACCCAGGAAACAGACAAAGATCCCAAGAGCTTAGGCCTTGACAGTAGGGAGCTGTACTTCTTTTTGGACAAAGAGTCAGACTAGATTTAGTGACACATTCTAAATTGGTATGAGACTTTCCCATTTCCTTGAAGCATAATGCTCCATTGATTGCAAGCTGAGTCATATATTGAGGTTGCTTCTCACACTGTCAGTGGGAAGTGTAATTCCTGAATGACTCCCAGCACACATTTATAGATTTTTTTTTCAGTCTGTTGAGTTATACAAGCTACTCAAGTATTTTTTTAAATATATTTTATTGATTTTTTTTTTTTTACAGAGAGGCGGGGAGAGGGATAGAAAGCTAGAAAAATCAATGAGAGAGAAACATTGATCAGCTGCCTCCTGCACACTTCTTACTGGGGATGTGCCTGCAACCAAAGTGCATGCCCTTGACGGGAATCCAACCTGGGACCCTTCAGTCCACAGGCCGATGCTCTATCCACTGAGCCAAACCGGTCAGGGCTACTCAAAGTATTTTTTTCCTGAAGACTTTTAAAATAAATCTTGATCTCAACAGCTAAGTCATTGAACATAATTATGTGCAACACACAGGGAGTAATCTGTATGGAAGCAAGAGTTGAGATAATGAGGCTAGAAAAAAATATATCAACTAAGTGTGAAAAGAAACAAAGAACAGAGGACTGAGGACTGAAGTTCCACCTTCCAGATTTCCTTGTTTAAAGGGTAGAAGAAAGAAAAATAACCACTCGTGGAGATTGGGAGGGCAAAGATAGGAATAAGAACCCAGTTAGGGTATCAGGACAGAAATAAAAGCAAGAGAATACTTCAAGAAAGGGTGGGGCAGCATAAAATTTGTTGGGGAGACAAAGAAGTGATATGGTCGACCCAGTCATTACCATGTTCATATACTCTTAGATTTTATAGGGCAGGACTTCTGGCTCCAACTGTCTAGGGACATTTGGCTGCTGTAGCCTCTAACCCAACTGTGTCAAGCCAGAAATGCTGCAGAATTAATGTTTCCTTATCCTCTCTCTAATGCAGCAGTCCTCAAGCATTGACTAACTAGAGTTGGTGTAAAAATACCCCAGACCCCACACCCTTTAGGATAACTCTGAGCCCATGCTCTACACTGACTCCCATAGTTTCCCATAAGGGTTAAACTCTAGTTACTCACAGTGGTAATTGACTTGATAGGGCACCATTTATTGACTTCCTTTCCTTTTCTTTCTCACTTTCCCACACCCCTACAGGTGCTTTCTGGCATCATCTCCAAAGGATTGGGATGAGAAAAGACCATTGATAAGATAGCTTGAAGATCCTCAAGTGATCAAGGTCAGTAGAATGTAAAAGGCAAAAGCTAAGCTGCTGGATTCTAAGGGGAGAGTTGGAGATGAGGAATTGGAGACAGAAGTGGAAAACAACTCTTTCCAGAAGTTTAGCATTTAGAGGAAGGAACAAAATGGGGGAATTATTAATGGGACAGTGGGATTAAGCAAAAATTTCTTTTTGTTTGCATTTGTCTAGGAGAATCCAAAGCATATTTTTAGACCTTTGACTCTAGGACTATTTATGCCTTTCTGGAAGCCCCCTCAGCCCCTGCCACTCCACGTTTACCTTCCTCTCCTGTTTTTTTAAAATATATTTTATTGAGTTTTTACAGAGAGGGAGAGGGATAGAGAGTTAGAAACATCGATGAGAGAGAAACATTGATCAGCTGCCTCCTGCACACTCCCTACTGGGGATGTGGCCACAACCAATGTACATACCCTTGACGGAATCGAACCTGGGACCCTTCAGTCCGCAGGCCAACGCTCTATCCACTGAGCCAAACCAGTTAGGGCTTCCTCTCCTGTTTTTATCATCCCTTTGATTAGCTTCTCTTCTTTGCCCAGATTTAAATGTTTGTTTTTCTGAGGATTCTACACTTGGCCCTCTGCTCATCTCTTTCTAGAACCCTCTCTCTCTCTAACCCTCCATAGCTTGGACTTCCAACAATACACTACTGATTATTAAACTTGTATCTTTAACCCAGACCCCTTTCTTAGACTCCAGATCCATAAGTTCAACTGCCTACTTTATAATTATTATTGTTATCCAGCAGGCACGTCATATTAATCATACAAAATTTGAATTTGCCAGCTTCTCAAATTTATTTTTTCTTCATAGTTGATTGATGAATAGTATACTATTCATTGAGTTGCTCATATCAGAAAAATAAAACTCATCTTGGACCCCACCTTCTCTCTCATCACCTTCACCCAATCAAGTTGAATAAGTCCTTTCCTTTTCTTTAACATCTCTAAAATCTGTACATTCCTTCATCTCTTTCATAGATCATAAAGGTCTCCTAAGTGATTTCACTGTTTTTAGTCTTGATCCATTCAATTCATTCTTCACATTTCAGCCAAATAGATTTGCTCCTGTTTAAAACATTTCCACGTCTTGGGGTGTGTGTGTGTGTGTGTGTGTGTGTGTGTGTGTGTGTGTGTGTGTGTGACTTTAGAGCAGCGGTTCTCAACCTGTGGGTCATGACCCCTTTGGCGGTCAAACAATCCTTTCACAGGGGTCGCCTAAGACCATCTTCATATCAGATATTTACATTATGATTCATAACAGTAGCAACATTACAGTTATGAAGTATGGTTGAGTCACAACATGAGGAACTGTATTTAAAGGGCCAGAAGGTTGAGAACCACTGCTTTAGAGGGATGGGGAAATTGTGCCAAGTACCCAGCTTGAAGAATATCAGACTTCTGAGTCCATTCCCATCTCCCTTTCTATGTGTTTGAAATAAGAATCTGCCCACCACCACCAAAGATATTAACTCCACTGGGATATTTTCCTGGGGTCACCCCTGTGAATCAGGGTAGATATAGGAAAGACATCCTCTGGTATTTTTTTTTTACCTATTGAAGACAACCACCAGTGGAGGACCCAAGATTAAGAAGTTCTGTCTCTACAGAAAGCTCAAGGTGCAGAAGCCTTCCTAAGAGGAGCATCTTCAAAGTTAAGACAAAGACATTTGGGTGGCGAGAGCTGGCATGGGGGGCAGGAGTAGATTGGAAGGGATTGATGGGGGATAAAGGAGGACATATGAAATACTTTCAACAATAAAGATTTTAAAAAACAAACAAAAAGTCACAAAGTTAAGGCAAAGGCTAAAATAGCAAGACACAGAAAGAGATTTATTTTTCTTACAAAATTCTTGCTTAAAAAGTTCATTCTAGACCTGAGGGGGTGACATTTCTATCCTTGCACCCACACAGGTTAGCAGTAATATCTCCTAAGACTAGCGGTCTTCAACCTGAGGTATGTGCAGCTCTTAGAGGCCCATGAAGACTCTCCAAGGAGTTTAAGGGCAAGGTGATTCTAAAAGAATCACTTTTCAGACCCTCAACTTCCTTATTTCTTTTTTCTAATGATTGATGTAGGTCTGTATCCTGCAAGTTCTCCATTCCTACCTATCATTTTACAGTTAGCCTTCTTCCTCTATACAAAAGAAAGGCACACCTCACCAATTCTAAATCTCATTTTGATGCACCAAAAAAGGTTGTGCATGTATTGGGGAGCTTTTGATATTTTGATGTTAGTGAGAATGTGAATCATTGGATAACAAAACATTTTTTAAAAACATTTTTTAAATCCTCACCCAAGGATATGCTCTTATTGACTTTTAGAAAAAGAAAAAGAGAGACATTGATTGGTTGCTTTCTCTACATGCCCCAACTGGGGATCAAACCCATAAGCGAGGTATGTGCCCTGACTGGGAATCAAACCAGTAACCCTTAGGTGCACAGGACAATGCTCAAACAGCTGACTCACTCCAGACAAGCAATAGTTTATTATTTTTGTTTTGTTTTATTTTACTCCTCACCCGAAGATATTTTTCCATTGATTTTTAAAGAGAGCGGAAGAGGAGAAACAAGATGGCGGCATAGGGTAGACACCGTAAATGCAGCCGTGAACAACTATTTCAGAAAAACCTCGAAAAGAACACACGGACACCACTCGCACCCACAGGAAGGCTGGCTGAGTGAAAATCCTACAACTAGAGAAGAGTCTGAGACTCAGAGGAGCAGCGGAAGCAAAGTACAGAGGTACG
>PVJC01041208.1:0-15452 GCA_004026665.1 Murina feae | reverse complement strand
CGTCTCTCCGCTCCAGGGAACAACATATTTGCAACAAATGTCTAAGAGCTGAAGCAAACAGCAGGCCAGGCCTGACTTCTAATTAAACTTTGTTTCATTATAGAAGCCAGAGCTGAAGCAGAGAGGAGGTTTCATTACTAGGCCCCGGCTTAAAGGAACAGCATCAATTATAGAAGATAAACAAACCCCAGAAACCTGCGTCCAGCCAGCCTTGCTGGGACATTGGGTCAATGGGAGCTGTGGGCAGCCTGAAATTCTGAAAACAGCCATCAGCCCCTCACCCATGCTGGCCACACCCCAATGGGGTGAGGGACACCACTGGGGGGCTTGGCCAGCCTGCAAACAGCCATTAGCCCCTCACCCAGGCTGGCCAGGTACCCCAGTAGGGACCCCAAAACTGAAGGGACTGTGGGCAGCCTACAAACAGCCATCAGCCCCTCACCCATGCTGGCCACACCCCAATGGGGTGAGGGATGTTACTGGGGGTCTTGGCCAGCCTGCAAACAGCCATCAGCCCTTCACCCAGGCTGACTAGGCACACCAGCAGGTGGACATCCCCAGAGGGGTCCCAGACTGCGAGAGGGCACAGGTCAGGCTGATGGACCTCCTGAGTGCACAGATTTTTGTGCACCGGGCCCCTAGTATAGTTAATAAAGCTGCTTGTTTTATAAGCCTGAAAAGTCACTCCTACAGTAACCTGCTCTGCAATATCACGTTTGGTTGGAGGCAACCTTACTGGTTTGATAGCCTGAGGGTATAGAAGCAGTGGGGTTCATCCACGTAGACACCAGTGTCCCCACTAAGGGACTCCTGACACTCAACGGGGCTGTGGAAACACGAGGCCTCTGAGGGCCACGTAGGAGCCACTGGCCTCCCAGTGGCCCTTCGCCAGCTCAAACGCCACTTTCTCGGAGCCCTTTCCCCAGGTTCCTCCAGCCAAAATAGAATTGTGTTGTGTCTGCCCCAGTGTTTTGCTTGTGCCACCAGTTTAGCACGTGGCTCAGATACACACCCTGCTCTACATGGTGGAAGTTTGACCTTCATCTTATTCCTGTTGTGTCTCCAGCGCTGAACAAGGGCTAATGAATTGAGGTGAAAATCACGGGCTGGCAGGGGTTGTGAAGTACTTTCAGAAATGTATTGCTTAGGACATACACAAGCACTTCTACTGAACACTCCAATGAGTCTTTTCCCCTTTCAGGCAGCTTCCTCCTGCCAGCTCAGATGTCGGCCCGTGGCCAGTCCATCTGTCCTCAGTCTGGTGGCAGGGGACTGGGCGTTACTGGTGGGAGTGAACAAAAAGCACTTCCTGCTTTTTGAGGTGGGAGAGCGAAGGTGAGACACCTACAAGAAGCCACGCATCTGGTGGTCAGAAGGGCAAGGCACAGCTGTGCGAAGGATTTGGAACACTCCATGCGAGGACCAGATGTTCACAGCCTTCTGATTTCCCAGTTTCAAGTCCTTCAGGGAGCGCCAGGCAGGCATTACTCCCCTCGTCCTTTTTGGACGGAGACACGGAGGTTCAGAGGGCTTAGCACAGACGACAGGCCAGAACCCACGTCAAGGGCGTGCGTGACCGTCGGGGCTCTTTCTGCTCCAGCTCAGCAGACTGAGAATGGGCAGCAAAGAGCTCCCAGGATGTGACCAAAGTTGGAGCGGGGAAGTGCGGCCGCAGCCAACTGTGTCGGGAGTGGCGTGGAGCCCCTGGCACGCACTCCATCCCCCTCGGCTGGCTGTGGGCCAGTTTCTCCGTGAGTCAAAAAGGAACTGAAAGCACAACCCACAAATCCCAGCCATCCAGTGCACATGGCGGGATGACTGGGCAAATGTTGGGCCACGGTTGGGTCTGTTGACCAAGCTGACCCTACACAACAGGCATGTCCAGTCCTGTCCTCCCTGGCCCTCATCAGCGGAGTTAAGGTTATCCTCCCGCGTGGTGCCTGCAGGCATCTTTCTTGGGAGGAGGACACCTGTTACAGGAACAAAAACTCTAAGCTAGGAGCCAGGCTCAGGGACATGGCTGCAGCAGCGCAGGTGTGAGTCCGGCCTGACCAGGCACAGGGGCTGCTCTGCTCCGAAGCCCCCAGCAGCGTCCTTCCTGCCCTGCTCAGCCTCTGGTGCAGGGTTCAGCCTGGGAGGCCTTTCTCCCGTAAACAGGACATGTTGACAAGTCAATTCTAGTTAGAACTCTGCAACATAGCTGCACTTACTCTGATTCTGCAGACGAAGAAACAGACTTGGTGAAATCACACACAGTTTTGAAGGCCGCCTGTTGGGAGGTGCTGGCAGACTCAGCTCTGCATTCAGACCGAGGTTTTCTCCGGCTTCAGACTGTGCACCTGGAGACAAATCGGAACTCCCCACTCTCCAGAACCTGCCTTCTTCTACTCACTAACACAGACAAGACGATGGAATTATGCTGTTGCCTGAACCAGTGTGGCTCGGTGGATGGAGCATCAGCCTGCCGACTGAAGGGTGCCAGGTTCAGTTCCAGTCAAGGGCATGACCTTGGTGTGGGCACCTCCCCAGTGGAGGGTGTGCAGGAGGCATCTGATCGATGTTTCTAACTCTCTATCCCTCTGCTTTCCTTTCTGTAAAAAAATCAATAAAAAATATTTTACAAGAATTATGCTGTTATTGCTTATTTATACAATTTCAACCTGAAGGCCTCAAAGTGTGCTTTATGTGTATCTTCCTAAGTGTGTCAGAGTGTAACTCCACACCCTTTCCTCTCACTCCCTGGGTGTGGGGCGCAAGCCACACGCTGGGACAGAAAGAGGAACATGTGGCCGTGAGGGCAGAGATGGGGCAGAGGAGGGGAAATTTTCCTGCTTGCTTCTCAGCAAATATTTTGAAAGATGGACATGAACATGAAAATCATACATGTGACTACACCCGAGCGTCTTTGAGAAACACCCAAAGGGTAGGAAGTGTGGGAGATGTCCAGGTCATGGTGTCTTCTCAACATGCAAGCTACCACATAGTCCGTGATCTCTTAGCAATTACATAATCTTTATTCAATCCATATTTATCGAGGTGGCGGGTCTGCTGGTGCGTGCGCGCGCGCCAATCCGAGGACAGAGCCCTTTTCCTCTTTCTCTCTTTTTTGGTGTTAATCCTCGCCTGAAGAAATTTTTTCCATTGGTCTTCAAAGAGAGGAGGCAGGAGAGAGGGTGGGAGAGAGAGACTCTATTTTGGAGAGACATGCACCCGGACCAGAGGCGGAGAAAAACCGAAACTGAATCAAGCCAGCTCGCTAACCACTGAGCACACTAGCCAGGCCCTTCTCTCCTTGACGGCCGCAGCTCAGACACTGCGCTGCACGCACCATGTCTTCCCTAGGCCCAGCTGCTTTTCCCACAGGCTCCACAGGCATTTCCCCTGTGTCATGGGGAACACGGAACACATCTCCCCGAGGGCCAATGGCGCCACCTTGTGGCCGAGAGCGCAAACACAGTTCCGGTGCCTCCGTCCCCCCGCCTCGCCGTCCCGCTTAGCCGACACCCACCCCCCACCCGGACGCCGTCCCACCGGAAGTCAGGGACCCGCGTCCGCCTGCGGGCACACCTGCCTCGGCCCAGTGCCCCCCCCACTCTCCACGTCCCCCCGTCCCCCCATCTGTCTCAGCGTCTCCCTCTCCCGACACTTCCCCGCGCTGGTAAGGAGGTTCGCGTCTCTCCTGTTAAACAGATAAAGAACCATGTCCCTCGACTCCGCGTTTCCCCCGGCTGAACCCCATAGCGGCGCTGCACGGGGTTTACAGCGTCGGGGGTGCCGTGTGCGCCACAGGCGCGACTGCGCGGCCGATGCGATGCGGCCGTGGAGCCACCGCTTCAAACTCCGCTGCGGCGCTCGGCGGGAAGCCCTTTCCCGGGAGCACACTTCCGCCGCCGGCCGGGTCCTCCGAGGGCGCTGCTGTGAAGCTGGCAGGACACGAGAGCCGTCTAGCCTGCGCACTCGGTGGCAGACGCGGGGGCCGCTCTAGCCGGCCCACTCGGTGACGGGCGCTGGGCCGGAGGCCGCCGTGTGGGACGTCGGCGCGTGCGGCGGAGATGCTGCAGGTGCGGCCCGGGCTGTACCTGGGCGGAGCGGCCGCCGCGGAGCCCGGCCGCCTGCAAGAGGCGGGCATCACGGCTGTGCTGACGGTGGACGCGGAGCAGCCCGACCTCCAGGTGGAGGGCCTGCGGCGGCTCTTCGTGCCCGCGCTGGACGAGCCCGAGACCGACCTGCTGAGCCACCTGGACCGCTGCGTGGCCTTCCTGGGCCGGGCCCGCGCCGAGGGCCGCGCGGCGCTGGTGCACTGGTGAGCGGGCGGAGGGCGGCCCTGCCCGCGTTCGCTCACGGTTCCGTGGGTTCCTCTTGCAGCCGTTTTGTTTTCTTTTAATGTTTTTATTATTTTTTAGAGAGAGGAAGGGAGAGGGGGAGAGAGAAACATCGCGAGAATCATCGATGGGCTGCTTCCTGCACGCTCCCCACCGGGGACCGAGCCGACCTCCTGGGTCCCGGGCCCCGTCACCGCTGGGCCTTCGCAGCTCGTTGTTTTGGGGGCGGGGGCGGGATGAGAGTGCTGCGGGGAGATCGTCAGGTGCGGGGACGGGTCCCGGCGGTAACCGAGGCCGCGGGGGTGGAGGCACGGGAAGCGCCGGCTCCCGGCGGAGCTTGTGTTCGGGTGTCGGGGACGGGGTGGCTGGTGCAGCGGACACTCGGACCCCGAGCCCTGCTCGGGAAGGGGCAGGCGGTCGCAGAGGCGGAGAGAGTGGAAATGGGGATGGCGTGTACTCACCACAGTTTAAATGCTTGGAGTCAGCGCAGCAGGCGGTGACAGGAAGGACGCCTGAGACCAGATGGGGCCCTTCAGGCCACGAGCGGGAGTCGGGTTGTCCGGAAGCATTAGGAGCTTAAGACGCCGCAGTCTTGTTGGGGTGTGTAGGACATTCACATGGTTCAGGATTTAAACAGAATAAGGAAATAAAGGAATAATTATTTTGCACACGGGTAGTATTTCAGAAGCAAAGAGTTTGAAGCAGACAAGCGGACCAGAACTTGACATCAAGAGGGGCTGAGGTTTGTGTGTGTGCTTTTTGTTTTAATTGTTGCTATTATTTTAAGTCATGCAGGAGTCAGCCGCAGTGCGGCTGTAATGACTGCTTTTCTGATGAAGACTGACCAACTTCCCTTTGAAAAAGCCTATGAAAACCTCCGGACTGTCCAACCAGAGGCCGAGTGAGTTCTTCGTTAGAGTACCATTCTGTTTTTGTGGTGTAATTTTACTTATTTCAAGAAAACTTAACTTTGTCTTTACAGAATGAATGAGGGTTTTGAGTGGCAACTGAAGTTATACCAGCTCATGGGATGCGAGGTCGACACCTGCAGTGCCGTTTACAAGCAGTATCGTTTGCAGAAGGTTACAGAGAAGTACCGGGGTGAGTAGTGATCGCTCCGCGCCTTGGCGCTTTCTGGATGCTATTTGCTCGGACACTAAGCACTTGCGGTGTGTGAACTCGCTTTCCCAGCACTCCCTTGAGACAGGGCCTTTATTTCCTCTTGAAACCTTGGGATACCTTGTTCAGGGTCACATGGATTGTGCGTGGTGGGTCTGGGATTTGAACTCAGGCAGTCTGCCAGAGCCCAAGGAATCTACCACATCCTGCCTTTTCAGCGCTGGGTGCTTTTTAAAAAAATGTCTGAGGTTAGCACTTGATGCCTCAATTTGACATTAACTGAATTTTGTCTGAAAATGCAGAGTGTAACCAGTAGATATATTGTCATTGTCATGTAGAACTGCAGGGCTTACCTCAAGAACTCTTTGCTGTTGACCCAACCATGATTTCACAAGGATCAAAAGAGGAGGTTTTCTACAAATGTAGAAAGTGCAGGTAAAATATTTTGTATTTTCTGGAGATTTTATCTTGTCTCAGCAGCTGAAAAGTACTGAAAGTTTCAGTTTATTAAATCTCTGTAGGGAGAATTTGTTTAGTTAAATACTATTGACATTTCAAATTCAAATCTGCTTCCAAGAATGTAAATTTTTTTAAAAAAATATATTTTATTGATATTTTACAGAGAGGAAGAAAGAGAGACAGAGAGTTAGAAATGTCGATCAGCTGCCCCCTGCACACTCCCAATTGGGGATTGCCCGCAACCAAGGTACATGGCCTTGACTGGCCAGGGCCAAGAATGTAAATTCTTAGTAGTAAAGCAATCAAGTTACTTGTAGAGACTACTGAAAATTAAAGTAGTACAACCAATACCATATTATTTTGACCTTTAAGAAATAACTGCACATTTCAGCTATTTAAAAAAATATATATATTTTATTGATTTTTTTTTTTTTATAGAGAGGAAGGGAAGTGGTAGAGAAGTAGAAACATTAATGAGAGAGAAACATTGATCAGCTGCCTCCAGCACACTCCCCACTGGAGATGTGCCCAAAATCAAGATACATGGCCTTGACTGGAATTGAACTTGGGACCCTTCAGTCCCCAGGCCGACGCTCCATTGACTGAGCCAAGCCACCATTTAGCTATTTTTTTTATTTTATTACTTTGGAAGTCATTTATGTTCTTGTTTGTTTGGAGGCTGCAGGAGGTCTTTATTCCGAAGTTCAAGCATTTTGGATCATAATGAAGGAACTGGTCCCATAGCATTTGCCCACAAGAGACGGGCACCATCTCTCCTGCCTGTCACGGGGAGTCAGGCTCAGTGCACATCCTATTTCATTGAACCTGTGCAGTGGATGGAACCCGCCCTGCTGGGAGTGATGGATGGGCAGGTGAGAACACACCTGATTTTCTAGTTTTATGAAATCATCTATATTTTGTTCCTTGTTGCATTTTAAGCCATATTTTATCTAGTGTTTTACTCCATCTTTACTTTCTTTCTGAAGATTGTATCTTTTTAGTGTAGACAAGAATCTACCAAAAATTAAACAAAAACCGGCTGTTCTAAAATAGTGAACCACTCCGCGTGGGTCTGGGTTGATGGCAGGCCCGCCCCCTGGGTCTCTCATAGGTCCCAGGCCAGAGCAAGCTGTGGTCTTGAACCATTGCCTGGCCTCTGCCGGTAAGCTACAGGCACCGAAGCAGGTTGCACAGTGGGAAAAATAAAATAAAATAGTGAACCACTTTTGACTGAGAGGTGTTGGTCTAGTTAGTTCTTTTTAGTGCTAAAAATACATTAGAAGAAAATACAATAGACTTGTTAAGCATTTTTGGACTTAGCTATTTTACTAGAGTATTAGTTTGTTTTGTTTTTAAATAGGCAGCAATCTGAGGCCTAACTATAGGTGCTTAATATCAGAAACAGAACCTGAGAACTCTAACATGCTTTCCTACCCTTTAGCTTTGATTGTTTTAGTTTGAAATCTTAAGTTGCAGACTGATTTAAGTCATCACACATGCCACATCTATTTCATGTCTCAAGCTTCACCTTTCCCCCCTGGTGCTGGAATTAATCTGTTCCTCCTTGAACCTCTAGGGTACAACATGCTTCTTATTCTTAACACAGCTATTGTAGTAAATTGCTCTCATTGTATCCCCTCGATTAGATCCGAGCTTCTTGAAGGTAGGGCCTGTGTCCTGTTTCTGCATTGCTTGTTGCCAAAGATAGTTGTTTTGTACAAAAGTGAACGAATGAAGTAGGAAATTTGCTTTCTTTTCAGCTTCTGTGCCCCAAATGCAATGCCAAGTTGGGTTCTTTCAACTGGTATGGTGAGCAGTGCTCCTGTGGCAGATGGATAACCCCTGCCTTTCAGATCCATAAGAACAGAGTGGATGAGATGAAAACGCTGCTGCTCCTGGGATCACAAACAAGAAAAATGTGACCTTGGGACATTTGACGTCTGAAAAAGAAACTTGCCGGATGGCACATGCTCCTTGCTTCTTGTTCACACGGAGTGCCTGCTGCTGGACTGTCAGCGTTTCGTTGGAGGTGTGAGAGGATGCGGTCACTGGATGTGCTTGGACACTGTTTAAGAGACCACTTCATACGAAATAAAAACTTTCCCTTCTAAATCCTTACCCAAGGATACGTTTTTATTGATTTGAGAGAGAGAGGAACGGAGAGGGAGAGAGAGAAACATTGATGTGAGAGGAACATCAATTGGTTGTCTCCATACGAGCCCTGACTGGGGATCAGACCCTCAACCCTTCCGTGCACAGAACAGTGCTCCAGCCAACTGAGCCAGGGCTCGACACCTCTTCATCATGTAGATTATACTTTACTTGATATTAAATGTATAACTCAGATACAGCCTGTTTCATCTATTTTAAAGAGTTCTGGTTTTGAGAATGTTAGTTGTGTGATCTTAAGATCTGGATGAACAAAAGTATGTAAAAAATTAGAAACTTCATGTTTAAGTAGAGATATTCTTTTCTAGACATCTCTCTTTTTAGAGATATTAGTAAATCTATGTCTGGATTTTTCTTGGAAATGTGGATGGAAAGGCTATGAGGAAAACACTGACTATGGTGTAGTTTTTCTGTCACTGTTCAGGAAGCTCAGGTATTTAAAGTTTTAGAAAAGTGTGTTTAAGACTCTTTTTTTAAAAAAAATTGTTATTATTGATTAGAGAGAGGAAGGGTTAGGTAGAGAAACATCAATTTGGTTGCCTACCACACATGCCAGGGATCAAACCTGTGACACAGGTATGTGCCTTTGGACAGGAATCCAACCCAAAACCCTTCAGGGAGCAGGCTGTGCTCTAACCAATGGACACACTGGTCGAGCAGTTAGAGATTTTTAAGATACAAGATTGCTGTATAAAAATCAATAGTTACTCTATCCCAGGAGTGCCTGAATTTAAAAATTGTGTAAATTAAGACTGAAACTATTAAAAGGAAATTAAAAAATATCTTAATAACCTCATGAGTGGGAAGGGTTTCTTTAGCAAGAAAAGCAGAGATCACAAAAAAGATGGATAAATGTAACTTCAGTGAAATGAAAGCTCACAGGGTACTCCTGAGAACCCCACAAACAAAGACAGGTGCTGGCCTGGAAGCTTGCTGTAGCATATGCACCAGTGAAATGAACAGTCGGCTGTCGAGAGGTACACATGATTGAGAGAGAGAAAATTCAACAGCAAGTTTTATAAAAGATAAGGAGAGGAAATAAGGTTGAATAAACACACAAAGAGGTGCGTCATGACTTTGTCAGAAGAATGTAAATTACAGATACACCCTTCACGGTGGCAAAGAAGTGTGAAGTGTGACCCTATCTAGTGTTGGTGAGAACCCGTCCCCGCTAGCCAGGGTGTAAGTTTGTGTAATTTGTCAAATATTAGTGCTCCCCTATGACCTGGCATCTTGCACATGTAAATAAGGAGACTCACAAGGATATATTTTGTGTAACAGTAAAAAGTTGAAACAATTTAAATGTCCATCAGGAAAGGACAAAATAGTTTATATATACATACACATACACACACACGTAATATATATTCAAATAAAGACTAAAAACAGTTCAAACATCATAAAGTAATGTTGAATGACTTGGAAATAGAGTATGATACTTTTATATATATTAAAAACCCAAACAACACTAAATGTATCTACAAACATTTAAACATGTAAAATAAATGGACCTGAGTCCTATAACAGTTTACTGCTTATGTGGATGGAGGGAAAAGGAGTTCATGTTTAATTTCTTAGGAAAATCTGAAGTGAAAATGGAAAATGTTAATATTTATTTTTGGCGATAGGTACACAAATGCTTGTTTCGTAATCATCTGCCCCCCCCCCTTTTGTTAGTCCTTATCTAAAGGTGTTTTTCCATGGACTTTAGGGAGAGGGAGAGGGAAACACATGGATTGGCTGCCTCCTGGGGAGCCAGGACAGGGTCCCGCCTGGGAGGACCCTTTGGTCCGCAGGCCCACGCTCTAGCCACTGAGCACACTGGCCAGGGTGCTGCCCCTTTTAATAAAAGGTAAACGTTTTGAAAATAAAAAAAGGGAACTTGATGTTCAGTCATGGTGATCTAAAAAGTGTGTATGGTGGGCACAGCCCGGAGAACTTGCCGGTTTTGTTTTGGCTTTTGTGTCAGCTTTTGAATGTGCCGCTGGCGGCAACCACGTCCGAGAGGGGGCGCCCAGCCCGGGGAGGGCGGCTCCGTGCGGTGCGGATGACGCAATCGCGGCGAGCGCCGGCGGCGCGGGGCATGCTGGGACGCGTGCGGGGCTTCCGGGCGCAGCTGGAGACCAGACGCGGTGAGTCGCCCCTGGGAGCCGTGCGACCCCGGTCAGGGCGGGTCCGGGGGTGAGTCCCGTCCTGGGAAGCGGGGCGCGCACCCCGTTGTGGGGCGCGGGGCTGTCCCGCCCGCCCGCCCCACGGATCCCGGGGCGCCCTGCGGAGCGCAGCCGGACTCCCTCCGCAGCGCAGCCGGACTCCCTCCGCGGCGGCGCGGCCCTGACCCGGTGAGGGGGCGCGGGAGCCGCCGGCGCAGGGCGGGCCGCACTTGTCTTTCGGTTTTTGAAAACGTGTTTTTCCTACTTGAGAGCGGAAGGGGGAGAGGCGCTGCGCGGCGCCCCGGCACGCCCCCGCCAGCGGGCCTTACACGCGGGCTCCGGGTCCGCCCGCCGGCGCCGCGCTCGCGCCCCCGCGGGCCCTGCGTGGCGTCCCCTTCACGGAACTGTCCGTTGCAGCCGCGGTTACTCGCGCTGGTCGCAGGCGCACGCAGGGCGGCGGCCTCGGTTCCGACCGCGGGCTCTGCTTCCCGCAGCGCCGTCGGGGCTTCCCGCACGGACGCCGACTCACCTGTCTTTCCCTCGCAGCAGCGAGACAGGACGTCGGTCTCGCCTCCGCCCGGGACGTCCCTCTCGTGCTGGACCCGCGCGCAGTGAGGCAGTTTGTTCGCGTTCGGCCACCGTCGCCTGGGCGTGCGCTGCAGCGGTCCGCACGCTCCGCCATCCCCGCCCCGCGTGGGCCGCCGAGTGCCTGGGCCCGAAGCGTGTGCCGGGGGCGCTGCCGGAACCATGGCGTCGCCCTTTCGCCCCGAGCTCCCTGCGCGGCCGGAGGAGGACTGGGGTAAGTGGGGCCCGAGAAGGACCGGGCGGCTCGGTCCTTCCTCCCCGCCCGCCCGCGGGTGATAGGTGGGAAGGTCGACCGGACGAGGGCTTCGCGTGCTCCCGCGGTGCTGCCGATTCCCGATGGGAATGGCCGTCTTGGGGGTGCGCCAGGCAGGGATTTTGTGGGGCGGGACGACGTCGTCCCGCGTTGAGGGCAGGAGGGCCTCGCCGGAGCGCGGGACTGGGTGGCTGCCGGAGTGTGTGCGTGTGCCCGTATGTCTGTATGTGAGTGCACCAACGTACACCCGTGTGCACGCGTGTATGTACCTGTGCACACCCGTGTGTACATGTGTGTACCTGTGCATGCGCGCACATGTGTATGTACCAGTGTACACGTGCATGTGTGCATGTACTTGTGTATACCTATGTTCACCCATGTACATCCACATACCTGTGTACCTGTGTATGTGTGTGTGCATATGCATATTTGTCAGTGTGTGTGTTTGTGTGTGCACTCGTGTATGCGCTTGCACGTTGTGTGTGTGCGTGAATTGAGTGTGCAAGATGTTCATCCTGCTGTATCCACTGTTGCTCTGGGCTGGTGTTTGACTATACAGCAGAGTAGAGACCCCAGCACCTGCCTTAGGACCCGCTCATCTGGGTGGACCCACAAGCCCTGTAGTCCTGACTGTTCTCCAGCTACAGCTGTAGGTTTCCTGGTTAGGATAGTCCTTTCCTGGTTCGGGGGGTGGAGCGGAATGTGCTGGGACCCAGGAGGACAAGTGTTGTCATCTCTAGAGGAACCTTATCCTACCTGGAAGTGCGAGACCTGATGCGAATACAGGACTGAGGACTCTTTAGGGCTTCAGTGGGGATCGGGATTGTGTAGGTTCTGGAGTGGCCCTGTGCTGAGCCTACACCATTCACCAGCTTTGGAATTTGGGGGGAACCCAGAGCATCTTCATCTTTCCTCTTGGACCATCATTCTCAGTAGCAAGAGTGGAATCTCAATTCCATTTATTGAACTGAAGTCCTCACTTGATTTTCCAAAGGCAGAACTTTTAAATTACAGTTAGAGATTTATTTAAACCCTTGGGTAGAGTTTCTGTGAGTTGCTGGAGGAACTTTAGGCCATCTATTCCAAGAGTATTTTCCCAAGCTAAATAAACAGAAATAAGCACAATTGCCATTTATTTAGCATTTTATTGTCAGATGCCTTGCTGAATTCTTGCATATGTTATCCTTTTAAAAAAATATGTTTTTATTGATTTCAGAGAGGAAGGGAGAGGGAGAAAGAGATAGAAACATCAGTGGTGAGAGAGAATCATGGGTCGCCTGCTCTCTGCACAACACCCCTTCCCCCCTGGGGATGAGCCCGCAATCCAGGCATGTGTCCTGACTGGGAATAGAGCTGTGACTTCCTGGTTCATAGCTGGACAAGGTGCCTTATTAAATCCTCCCTACAGTGCAGTGAGGTGGTTATTTTACAGGTGAGTGAACTGAGGTTGAGAGAGAATGAAGCTCGGTCTTGGTGCTAGAGAGAAGCAGAAGCAGGATCCAAACCAGGTGGGTCTAGCTCCCAAGCCTGTGCTCCAGTCAGTGTTTGGTGCTGCTTCCCTGGATTATTTCTATAGACTGGATTCTTACCAAGATCCCCCAGTTATACTAGGTCATGAAGACTGTTTTCTCAGCTGGTAAACAACTAAATATTCATGCTGCTTCTTAAGCTATAACTGTGGGTACTTCCTGGGAGCATTGCGTTACATTTTTCTTCTGATACACAGGCTGCACTTTCCTGACTGATCCACACAGTTGACCCCTGGTCTCCGTGTTCTCGTTAAAGAGCATTCAGATCTTGTAGTCGGTCACTGTCTCCCCCCCCTCCCCCACAATGTGCCATTCCCAAGCTTTCTAGGCTTTCCTTTCAAGCTGTCAACAGTCCCTTCTTAGTTCACACTTTAATTCTGATTCCTTAGGTGTTCAGTAAGTAGGATAGATTTTGTAGGCACTAGAGGGAAACGCTTCTGTCTGCTTGTGTTTTTCAGTACAATACGCATTTTGTTTCTGGGAAGTACTTAACTAATTTGATTTTTTTATTAGAAGCTGACAGTTATATTTAAAGGGTCAGATTATACAAATAGTACTTCTTGTGACCCTAACAACTGAGTAATTTAACAGAGTTGATTAGCTCAGAACAGCTGTGATGGAGAGTGCTTTTCCTACTTTAACTTGAGTAATGAAATTTTAGAGCGTGATTTTGAAAACATTTTCTGTAAAGGTCCAGATAGCAAATACTTTAGGTCATGTGGTCTCTCTCGCAGTTCCTGGACTTCAGCATGACAGCTTTACTGTGGACACTGGAATTTGAATTTCACAGTTATTTTTAATGCTTAATCTACTTTATCTTTAGTACAGTTTTAGATTTATAGAATAAATAAGCAGGTAGTACACCAAGTTGCATATTACACTCTCCACCCCCTGTTATCTTGCATCAATGTAGTACATTTATGGTATTATAATTGACTAGAGGCCTGGTGCAGGAAAGTTTGTGCACTTGGGTGGGTGGGGGGGGGCTTCAGCCCAGCCTGTGCCCTCTTGCAGTCTGGGAACTCTCTGGGGATGTCCACCTGCTGGTTTAGGCCCAATCCTTGGGCGATCGGGCCTGAGCTGGCAGTCAGACATCCTTAGCTCTGCTGAGGAGGTGGGAGAGGCTCCCGCCACCACCGCTGTACTGGCAGCCATCAGCCTGGCTTGTGGCTGAGCAGAGCTCCCCCTGTGGGAGTGCTCTGACCACCAGGGGCAGCTCCTGCATTGAGCGTCTGCTCCCTGGTGGTCAGTGTGTGTCATAGTCACCAGTAATTCTGCTATTAGAGTCAGTTTGCATATTACCCTTTTATTGTATAGGATAGAGGCCTGGTGCATGGGTGGGGGTGGCTGGTTTGCCTTGAAGTGTGTCCTGGATCAGGGTAGGAGGCGGCAGGGGGGGTGTCTCTAACTTCTAACTACTACCTGCTGGGGTGCTTGGCCAGCCTGGGTGAGGGACTGATGGCTCTTTGCAGGCTGGCCACAGACCCTTCAGGGTAGGGGGGATCCTGCTGGGGTGCCTGGTCAGCCTGGGTGAGGGGTTGAGGGCCGTTCACAGGCTGGCCAAGCCCTCCAGCAGGGACCCTCACCCCATGAGAGTGTGGCCATCCTGGGTGAGGGGCTGATGGCTGTTTGCAGGCTGGCCACAACCCCCAGTGACCCAAGCTCCCAGAGAGGTTGGCTGGAAGCAGGTATCTGGGGTTTATTTATCTTCTATAATTGAAACTTTGTTGTCTTTAGCAGAGGCCACAGCTGGCCTAGGCAGGCAGCTTCCTTCATTGTCGAGACAACGAAGCTTCCTGTTTGCTCTAGCTCTGTGGCTGCAGGCCACCATCTTGATTGGGTTAATTTGCATATAGTCCACTCTGGCTGGTGGGCATGGCTTGGGATGTAGCAGAGTGATGCAATTAGCATACTCTTTTATTAGATTAGATAAGCCAGTAACTAAAGTCCATAGTTTACTGAGTTGTATCTTATGTGGATTTTGACAGATGTGGTGTTTTGTATCCACTATTATAATATCACTAGGGGCCCGGTGCACAAAAATTTGTGCACTCGGGGTGGAGGGAGTCCCTCAGCCCGGCCTGTGCCCCCTCACAGTCTGGGACCCCTCAGTGGATGTCCTATGATGGCCCCAGTCTGCCAGGCGCCTTTTGTGTGTGTGTGGCCACTGGGGACCTGCCCCCAGCCACATCTGAGGCTCAGAGCAGTCCTCCTGTGTGTGTCTACCTGCTGGGGGCCTGTCCCCAGGCACACCGTCAAGGCTTGGAGCAGGCACCCCCTCTATGTTGCTCTCTCAGACTCTTGCCCTCCCCTGCATGTTGTTCTCTTTTTTGAGCGTGGCCAGGGTTGGGTGCGGCCTGCCTCCCAAGCTTGCCTACTGCCCATCTTCCTCCAGCCACCAGAAAGCAGGGAAAACCCCCCTCGTGGTCAGGCCAGCCTTTTCCTGCTCCCTGATCCCCGGAAGAGACCTCCTGGGAAGCCGCCAAGCAGGCCGCCAACTCTTTCCCACTCACCCGTCCCCTGCTGCCTTCCTTTCCCACTTCCCGGTGCCGCCAAGGGGTCTGGGGAGCTGCCAAGCAGGACCCCGGCCCCTGCAGCCTTGCTTTCCCGCTCCACGATGCCCCACAAAGGGCCTGGGCGGCCACCAAGCAGGCCGAGACCCCCCCCTGCCGCCTCTTACCCGCTTCCCGGTGCCCTCCAACCCTGCCACCTCTTTCCCATCACGGGTCCTGGGTCCTGCGCTGTCCCGCCCTGCAGCCGCTCTGTGCACTCGGGAGGCCCCTCAGCCCGGCCTGTGCCCTCTCGCAGTCTGGGACCCCTCGGGGGATGCCCACCTGCTGGCGTGCCTGACCAGCCTGGGTGAGGG
>PVJC01041206.1:0-15450 GCA_004026665.1 Murina feae | reverse complement strand
TTGTTGTTTTCTTCTAAGAAGGTTTTTATAAGAACAGTAAATGTCAACTGTATTTTGAATCTTAATATTTCCAGAAGGCCTAAACTCCATGGAATATACAGCCTAACTCTCTTCTTTCTTCTCTTTCTTCTCCTTTCCCACTTACTCCTTTTTTCAACTTTCCCTTCCTCCCTCTATCTCCTTTATAATGTCTAGGTTTACCTCTTAAACACTCCCCTCAAACAAAGAAGATTTCTTTGATTTCTTCTGTACTTAGCATCATGTTCAGAGTAGCACCCTCTATTTAAAGACAACTTAAAAGTACCAAAACTACAACTCAATTTCAGTTGCACTTTTAGTATGTTTTCAAGCACCATAGGACAAAACTCTCTTTCTACACACACACACACACACACACACACACACACACACACACACACAGGAAAAACAGTATGTAAGAGGTCAACATGATTTTGAGTTAAAAGGACATGTGTTGAACTTCTGCTTTCAGAGCAAATCCTCAGTCCATGTTGGGGCTGAAGCAAGAAGTAGGAGCTGGCAACAGCCCACCACTGGAGAGGGGGCAAAAAAAGTGGTGGTAACTCATTAGCCATTTATTTCCCTTTTCTGTCTGTTAGTTTTGAGGACATCTGATGGGATGGACAACAAGAATAGCTATTCATGGATCAGGCAGTTGGGAAGGGTGTTCAGGGAAGACCCCAGAATGACCTTCATTGATAATGTTGATAATAAGTCATACACTGAACATTTTGTCAAAAACTTTCAAATTAAGATCTAGATCTCCATGGACTATGAAAATGGAGTAACACCACCAGATGATTGTACCTTTTTAATAGAAATCTTATTGAAAAAGTAAAGCAAAAATGCTAGACTCTATTGCTTGCAAAGTGTCTGGAGAGTAGCCAAAGTTGTATTCTTCCCATTGAAATCTGAGTTTTATCTTTCTGTTTTGCCTAGAGGTCTCTTGATGAAGGCATCCCTTAATCATACACACCCAGGCCCCACCAAAGCAGTTAATCACCATCTGTCACTTTGTCACATGATTCACACCAGATTACTGGTTTATCATGAAAGACAGAACTCGGGAACAGCCAAATGGAAGAGATGCCTAAGATAAGCAAGGTATATGGAGCTTCCACGCTCTCTCCAAGCACATCAGCCTCCTAGTGCAATCCAGAAGCCCTACGAATTACACCTTTAATCTCTTCATCTAAAGTTGAGCCCACCTCCACTTTTAAAATATCTCAACATCAAGCTCTCCTCATCATCACTTCACATTGCTATCAAGAGCACATCTCTGATAGAAGGACAAGATATTGTAATTAGGAAAAATTCAGTTTTTAAATTTGTGTCTGGTCTAGTGACTTGTCTTTTGTGCCACTTGCGTTATCATAGCATCTGCCTTCAATAATTCCAACTGGTAGGACATTGTAACAAAGATGTGAAAAGCAGTAATTTGCTCCTGAAAGAACTGGATTTTGTGCTGCTTTTGTTCTTTTATGAACCTCAGGTGACAGAATTAACACAAAGACACAACCTTAAAAGAATATGTTCCTAAATGATTCTTGGAAAGAGAAGACAGATGATTTGTTTAACTGAAAAATATCTAAAAAGGTAGCTTAGGATTTTCCCCCTCCTGTTTCCTTCTATATATTGTACATTTTTAAATTTTAATATTTTAAACTTAAGTTCTACCACCAGGAAGCAGAGGCAGATATTTTGCATGTGTGTAACATTCCTTTTGAAAATAACCATTGAAACATTTCTAGGGATTAATCAGAAATGTGATTAATTAATATCGAATTCCTGAACAGCTGCATATACAGTATCTTTTGCACATATATGATATTGTTATGCCTTGGAACGTTATATTTTGGTTTTACTAAACATGTTTTTAGAATTTAACAAAATAAGCTCTTCATATGTATCTTCTTTTTTTCCCTCTAGAGAGACGACCACAGAGTTAGCTGGGAGCCTACCAAGGTGAGCAGACATGCTATGCTTATTCTGTGCATGATCTCTGATGTTCCAAGAAAGAAGTGCTATGTGCTCTTAGAGAGGACTTCTTCACTTTGTCTCCCTCCCATCAGATTTAAGACCTCATATTTCACTATGTAAATGCCAAAAACTGTGGGTGAGTCACATAGAAGTGATGAGGGTGATGTCCATATATGACTTAGAGAAATTCTCATTCCTTTAGAATAGATCCTGTAACTGGGGATGCATAGAAGAGCTATATTCTTCACAGAAATCATCAACATGCTTTTTCCTTTATTATATTCATGGAATTGAATTTTTTTCTTCAGTATATCCATTATTGTTACTGTGCTCAAAGATTTATAGATTTATAAAAGAATCTTAAGCTTCCTCTAAAGATTTACATCATAGTTTTGATGATACTACAGATATGTTTGTATTTCTTATCATCATTGAATTAAACATTAGGAATATTATCTCACCAGGGAAACAAATCAATATATAAATGATCAGTCTATTTTATGTTTTTTTTATATTTTATTACTGTATGAAATAAGATATGATTAACAGGATGCAAATTATAGATCTCTATAAAAAATGATTGCTGCTATTTATTAGAAGAAAAAAGGAAAGGAAGTAGCAATTCTTTAAGTGATATTTTGCTGAGCATTGTATATACCACCTAGCATCATGCCTTAGCTTTACAGTGTTCAGTAACAATTTATGACAAATGAATAGGGCATAGGGTATTGGGAACTATTAGAAATGGAAAAACAAGAGAATCCTAAGAATAAGAAAACAAAGTGTGAACAGACTATGATAATGAACAGGGAATAGGAACAGTACATATCGTCACCATCTGTTACAGGAGATAAGCACATTTGGTTGCTTTTTTATGTAAAGAAAATCTTTGCTTATAGGATCATGATTAATATGGCCAAAAACCAGTTTACTGTAATCCAAATATTTAAACTACTCCATGTCTTAATTCTTTGGATAACATCCCAAAGAAACATTTCCAGTGTGTGCTGGTTTGTGGGGTTAAAGCAGATGTGTGCTCTGGTGTATGTATCCCCTGTGTGTGTTTGTCATTGTGCCTTCCCGATGGAGAAGGTCCACTCTGAAGGCTTCAGCATCCCAACATTTCCAGGGAGAGACAGTTGTGTACTTGCCCATGCTTGTGGTGAAGAAGTTAATCCCCAAATAAGGGAACGGAGAATGACTTTCAAACTTCTCTAGAATGGCTAAGCAGCGGACCGCCCTCAGATGAGACCCACACAGAGCTGGAATATGCAGATACAAATTACTCAGATGTCTGCACCCCGAATTCTATTAAGCAGCAATGCTTATTATTGTGAATACCAAGTGGCATTTCCTATATTCACTGCGAATTACCTCCTTTTGTAGCTGGTTTATTACTCCAGGGAGAGTTCTCTCTCTTCCTGAGTTTAGTGGGAGATACTTTAGTGATGAGCCTACTTTTTTTTTCATGATTTTTTGTTATTCTAATGATGGACCATGTTGAAAATAAACATGACAACAATCCCATTCAAGCTGCAACTGTCAGTCGTGGTAATGGCAATAAGAGTGTGAGGAATATGTCAGTTATTCCTCAATTTGGCTTCAATTCAGGCATTCTTTTTACTTTCTCCACAGGCACTTTAGGATATACTCATTCACAATTATGACCTTTCCTTACATTAACATAAAATAATGCAATTATTTAATGATGCATACTTCTCTTGGCATTTGGAATATTTCTTTCGGTGGCATTTGTTTGTTTGTACACTCTTGAGGAATGCAATCAGTTATTTAGCTTTCAGCCCCTTTTCCCAGTTTCTTCAGTCTGTCACTGAGAAAGTGCAAGTGAGCCCTGGAAAACCTTGGTGCTGCTAAGAACCTGTGGTGCTGGTCAGTGCAGCTGCTGTTAAGGCACCTGTAGTTATTCAGTTTGTTATTTTGTAGTTAACGATTAGTGGAACTTGACACTGGGGTTTTTATCCTTTTAGCCCTAAAGTATGCTTATGCTGTGACATTAAGAAAAACACAAAATTGCAATTCAGACAACTGCTAACTGGTGATAGGCCGCTGAGAAGGAAGACAATGGCATTTTATAGCAGTTTTGTGGTTTGATTTTCATCGGCTTTAACTGTCTCGAAATTTTCCAAAAGGCTATTTACAGATATTGCACAAGGGTGGAGTATTTCAACTTTAATTGCTTTACGTCGCCTTAATTTAAAGTAGCTGGCCGCTGGTTGGTAATATTCCGTGAAACTGTCCAAATCGTGTGGTGGATCGTGTCTGGTAGTTCAACATCTTTGAAGTTGAAATGAGATTCCTGCACCAGGTGTATGAACAGGCAGCAGGTTTGCTTTCCATTACTAATGATAAGCTACAGTGTTTCTGAGTTCTTGCCATTGCTGAAATTAAAGCATAGTCATAATATGTCACCAGGAAAATTAGGTTATATAAGCAACATGCACTAAGCATTGTACTTATAAATATTAAGACCAATGATCTCTTCGGGATTAAAACAAATATTTAAACTGGCTGCAGATAGTACACATGCTTTCCTCCTTATCAGGAAGCGTGGTGGAAATGGGATGTATGCTTACATTTCTTGAACTGGGAAAAACATTATTTTCACTCTTACATGTGACTCCTCTCTTCTGTTCTGCTGTGGCAAAGAGCAATGTAGCAATCAGAACAATTGTTGTTGTTTATTCCCCGTTGCAAGCATGTTTTTCAAGAAGTTTTTTTTTTTTTAATGGTGAGGAGTTTAGGTAGATGTGTTTTAATTAAATGGTGATAATATCCCAATTGTTCAAAAGGAATGCAGGCATTAGATGAGTTATTATGAGGTTTTTAATGTAAATGGTGCCTATACAGAGATACAACTTTATTTTGGATAGCAGAGTAAATGTAAAACAAGGTTTATGCTAACAGAGGTTTTAATGTGATCTGCAATATTAGTGGCTGTTTTTGAAAGAGAGAGAGCATTTTAATTTCTTGTTAATATAGCCCACTGTTTCTCAACCTAAACTAAACAGTATGGAAAATAAAGTGGCTTAATACACCTCAATAGAAGTAGCTTCAGTATTACCACAGAGATCCACAAGCTGGCTCTTAAAGCACACCACTGAGAAGTCAGGGTAATCTTTGAAGAACATAAAGTATCGGTAAATGAAGCTTAAAACAATTAAGTGTATAAATCAGATGTCATCTTTTACTAAATTTTAGCATAAAATAGTGGAGGTAGAGGCCAAAAAGTAAAGTTATGAAGTAAAAACTTAGACTTTCTTTTTCTTGTATTTTAACCTAATAACTTGGTGTCTTTCTCTATGCCTTCTTTGAGGGGTTTAGGGAACGTAAGTACTCAGCATAAGAAACAGAACTCCCAATTCCTAGGCTACCACTGTTCACCATAGGATCACTGTTTGAGACATAGTCATATTCACAACTACCAAAAAGATATGAACTGCTTGCTTTGTGTGACTATCAGAGATAAAAGTCATTCATTGTATTGCAGTTTCACATATGCAGTTTTTGTCTTAAATCATTGAAAATTGTTATCCAAAATTTGAACTGAACAGATTCCATGTAGTGGAAAGGCAAGAGTGAATTTCTGATTGATCACGTTTCTCAGTCTTGGATTTGGCTGATCAGGTATCAGCAACAGGAAAAGGAGGAGAATCAAAGTAAGTTCTGTTAAATCAACTCACCACTTATGGAGCTAGAGGGGCTTTAAATTAGATATCCAGTCTCCTGTGGAGGCCTTTAATCACTACCATAATCTCATACTTCTCATTGTTCTCAATATGAAGTGATGACTTCTGAAAGACCTTTAGAAATTAGAAGATAAAAATGTTAGTGACCAAAGGCAACAAAAGTAAAAATAAGCAAGCTGCTGCTCAGCAAAGAAAACCATCAACAAAATTGAAAGGGAACCTAATGAATGGGAGAAATATTTTCAAATCACATATCCTATATAATAAAAGAATGATATGCAAATAGACCAAACTGCAGAACAACCGAACAACCAAAGCATAATATGCGAATAATTAGCATATGCTCACTATGACAGGCACTGACCACCAGGGAGCAGACAGTCAACCAGTCGCTATGATGTGCACTGACCACCAGAGACAGATACTCTGAGGAGTAGGTTAGCTTGCTGCTGGGGTCCGGCCGATTGGGACTGAGAGAGATGGGCCAGACACGTCCTGGAGCCCTCCTACAGTCCCTCCCCAGCCTGATCATGCACCGGTGGGGTCCCTCAGCCTGGCCTGCACCCTCTCTCAATCCGGGACCCCTCAGGGTTGTCAGAGAGCCAGTTTTAGCCCAATCCTGCAGGCCACTCCCTTTGGGAGGGCATCAGAGGCAGGGCTTATGCCTGGCAAGTGCTGCTATGTCAGCGCGAGCCTCTCCTGATAGGGACAGATTAGCCGCAAGGCCATGGCTGGCATAGTGGGGCCAGGATGAGCGGGAGTGGCAGGTAGGAGCTGCAGGTGGCATTGGACTGCAAGTTTCGGCCCAATGCCTGCAGACCACCCAGAGGGAACCCACCTGTGCACAAATTCATGCACCAGGCCTCTAGTATATGTGTTTGTGTGTGTGTGTATTTATGTATTTATATATTTATATATTTGTATATTTATATATTTATATATTTATATATATATATATAAAATAAAGGATTAATATCCAAAATATATGAGGAACTTACACAGCTCCATAGTAAAAAAAAAAAAAAGCAAACAATCTGTTTAAAAAGTGGGCAGAGGAGCTGAATAGATATTCTTCCAAAGAAGACATCCCAGATGGCCAACAGGTACATTACAAGATGTTCAACATCACATATCATCAGGGAGATGCAAAGCAAAACCACATGAAATGTCATCTCACACCTGTTAGAATGACTATCATATAAAAGACAAGAGATAACAAATGTTGGCAAGGATGTGGAGAAAAGGGAGCCATTGTGCACTGTTGATAGGAATGAATTGGTGCAGCCACTATGGAAAACCATATGGAAGTTCCTCAAAAATTAAAACTGGAAGCTTCTTGGTATATACCCAAAGAAAATGAAAACAGGTTATGGAAGAGATATATGCACTCCCATGTTCATGGCAGCATTATTCACGATAGCCAAAATATGAAAAAGATCTGCCTCTCAGCAGATAAATGGATAAAGATGTGGCAATATATATACAATGGAGTATTAGCCTTGAGAAAGAAGGAATTCTGCCATTTTGACAGCATGGATGGACCTTAAGGGCATTATGCTAAGTGAAATAAGCCAGACAGAGAAAAACGAGTACTGCATGGTAAAACTTGTATGTGGAATCTTAAAAAAAAAAATGGTAGTTCCAGGCCAATCTCTTACTAATTAATCTAGATCAAGTGAACATTTCCTATCTCCTTTATAACCTCTAATAAAGAACAGTTCCCTCTGGTTCAATATTTACAGAATTTATCATTTATTCATTAATTCAACAAAGGTGCATGGAGCACTAGCTATATGCTGAAAATGCTTGTAGGCACTGTGGTAGACAACAAACAAAACATCAGCCCTTCCCCAAAATAGTTTGATCTCGTGTCTCAGATACAAACAATCATAGTGCTAGATGGACAGTACTTAATGCCCTGAGTAGAAAGACATGCAAATAAACAAATGCACTAAGGGATTTCAGCAACAATGTGGGCCACTTCTGATTGGAGGAAGCCAGAACAGCATAATGAATCAGCCTTCTGAGCAGGGCTGAGCAGATGGGTCAGGTTTAAATATGTGGCAGAGCAGGGAGCTGTGCACAGAGGGAATGTCATCATTAATGGCTAGGGGAGGTGTGCAGGGTATGTATGTAGGGAACAGAAAGTAGTACCATCTTGTTGAATGGAGTGCAGAAGCAGGAAAAAGAGCTTAGGGGATGATTGGATAATGTGGATGTGAAGGGTTTAGACACCATTGTGAGGAGCTATTATTCTCTTTGATACTGTTCATCCAGGGAATGTTCTAAGCTACCCCCTAGGAAGAGTAATCTGGGCAAATCAATAGAATAGATTTGGGGAAAGAAAAAGACTTGAAGTTCTCCATATAGAACTTGATGGTACCCCTGGGCCTTAAAATCCTGAGCCCTCTCTCTCCAGATTTACCAATTGACTAACAATAAAATACAAGCTCTCTGGCCTAAGTTATTGGTTTCCAAACCTTACACTTTACACAACTCAATTTCCTGCTTCCAGCACCCAACCATTACATTGCATACTGACTCTGAGGCCACAGTCCCAGTTGGTAAGATGTGTTCTCTCTTCCACCCTGCCTAACCCCCTACCTCCTAACCTTATACAATGCATCCTTCACTCCTGGTCAGTGACTGAATTCTTTCCTGAATGAACTAATATTCTTTATTAGTTTTCTCAGGTTGAATCTATCTAAAAGACACTGTAGCTATATCAAGCTGGAAAATGCAAATTGAGTAGTTTGTAGCTGTAGTTCAAGAGGTTAGAGAAGGCCCAATGTTAATTCAGCATCCTGGAACATTCCATTTTTCTTCTCCGCCATCCTCAGCATGTTGGGCATGGTGTGCTTCTAGCTCACAAAATTGTTGCAGCAGCTCCAGCCATCACATGGAGACCTGACCACATCTAGTGAAGGAAGGCATCTCCTGTCAAGTACCTCTAGTTTAGGGAAGAATCTCTTGCCCATGTCTAAACTCTTAGAGAATGAAAATTGGACTTCTGCTATTTGCAGCCTTTCTAATGAGATGTATATTCTGCCATCAAGGAGGAAGGTAAGACTCTGGGTAGGGGGAAGTGGCTTGTAAATACTTGAGGAATGGTATCTGCCACAGTTCTCTTGTTTCTTTTTCTCCTCTGCCTATTCCAGCCAGATTTCTGACCCTTTGATTCTACTAAACAGGCCTGGTCAAGGTCAGTAGCAGCCTCCATTTAGCTAAAATCAAAGGCCACTTATTTGTTCTCTTGTTTGGTTTCTCATTCAAGATAGGGACTTCTTCCTTCTCCGTGAAATGCCTCTTTGATTTCCGGGATACCAAACTCTCCCGTTTTCTTCCTCTCTCACTGGCTGTCCTTTCTCAGTCTTTCTGCCCGTCCTTCCTCTTCTACTTGACTCTAAATGGTGAGGCAACCAGGTTTCCCTTGCCCACTTCTCTCGATAATTGTAGAGAGGTTTTGGAGAAAGATTTTGTCTAGTTCCATGGGTTTAAGGATCATCTTATATGGATAGTTTCTATTTTTATATCTCCAGCCCCAACTTCTTCCTTGAGCCTCAAATCTGAATATCCAGCTGTCAATTTAACATTGATACTTAGATATAATATCCTAAATGTTATGTGACCAAAAAAAGAACTTTTGGATCCTAGCCATACCCATATTACCACCATGCACCCAACTGCTCAAATAGAAACCTAGAGTTATTTATATTGCCTTTATTTTTCTCACACTTAGCAGACCATCCATCAGCAAAGTCCTTGGCTCAGCTTCCAAAATGTATCTCTAACTTGTCCACTTTCTCCATCTCTCTCTAAGCCATCATAAAGTCCCACTGTAACTATTAAAATGCCCCCCTCCCAACTGGTTCCTAATTTCCTCTGTTTCAATGTAGCAGTCATCGATCAAACTCTCTGTTCTCTTCTTAAAAGGGCTCTAATCCCATCATGAGGAACTCATCTTACAGCCTAATCTAAATCTAATCTCCCCCAAAGGCATTGGGGGTTAGGGCTTCAACATATGAATTTTTTGGAGGGAGGTTCACATTAGCATTCAGTCCATAACAGGGAAGGAGAGAGGGAGCTTTGGAGAAACTTTCTCCCAAAGAGCCAGTGGTAGACCAGATAGATGATTTCTGCCTTCTATCACTCTTCCCACTCTACTCACTGCTTTATATTCTTGGCACCCAGATAAACTCAACTTATTGGCTGAAAGCAATCAACCTAAATTTGTTATCAAGCTCTTCGGCTCCATTGTTGTTGAGTGTATATTCATATAGAGGTTAAGGCATTGTGCTGTGGACTCAGACACACTTGAATCTGTGTCTGCCATTTCTTAGTCATGTGACTGTGAGCCACTTAGCTAATATCGCTGTCTCCATGTTTCATTTGTGAATTTGGAAAAATGGTAATCCCTTCTTATAGTGTCACAATGAGAATATAATTTATATAAAATATTTAGCTCAGAGCCTGGCAAACAAGAGACTTAATACAAAGTAGCTATTCAAAGATAGCTTTAAGCTACTTATTTTTATTAACACTCAGGTAGTGTCTATGTCCAAGATGAGACACCTGCTTACATTATAAGAAAGAGCCTAGTGAAGTGGTTCCACACAGGTGCCCTGGAGCCTAATTCCAACGTGTTCACATCCCAGTTTGGCCAGTTAACTAGTTCTGTGACCTTGGTAAGTTTTTAACCTCTCCGTGCCTTATTTACTTCCCCTATAAAATGAGGGGTAATAAAGGACCTAAAGTTCTGAGAATGAAATGAGATGATACATGTAAACTATTCAAAACAGTGCTTACTTTGTTATTTTAGTACAAGAAATTCGAGTGTATACTAATTGAAATTTGAGATGGGCAATGAAGGAGTGTCAAGCCATAGGCTATATGAACCTCTAATTCAGATATTAATTATTCAGTAGCTACATTTTTGCTTTGCTATGAATGATTATTGATTTAAAACAAAAATACCCAAACATTAAATATAAAATTCCCCTGACCTTGCTATAATACATGAAAATGACAGTTACCCAAAGAAAGTATGTATGCAAATATTCTCCATCTATCATAGCCAGTTCTATCAGGAACATGATTTTCATTAATTCTCCAAATTAACTAAATCAAAACATTTCATTCTTTATAGATGTATATGAGTCCATAGTGACTGAATTAAATTACACTTGTTTTGTAATATAGTGTTCTGATGTGTAACAGACTATTAAAGGAACGATCTTTACAAGGAAAACTTCAGAATATTGTTAAGTTACTCACTGTGTGACCTATTTAAACTGCTCAGATTCTTCTTGTTGTAGACCGCATAATTAAATTTTAAATGGAACATGATAAAGAAATTATACTGGTGATCTCTAGAGATTTTGATACCCTGTTTGGCTCTTTATAAGAGTATAGCAAAGGCATACTTTAAAATTTAATAAAGGCCTGCCCTAATTTTTTCTTTCAGACTCTTCTCATCTGCTCAGTAATCCAAAGCTATGCTGTATTATCCACAAGTGCTACCTGAAATAAATGATCAAAATAAAGATTCTACAAAGCACATTTATCCCAATTTGAGAATTTCATTATTTGTGTGTGAAAGCATTTGCATAGCAGTTAGATTTCTTTAACATAAAACATGCCGTATCCTGAATGTGTTACTGTATAGAAGTGGAGCTTTATTCATTGTGGAAGTATTCATATCCTCAGAGTTTCTAGAGCAAAGGGATACAAGATGGTTTTTGTGGAAGATGTGATTTTGGAATTAGAATTTCTTGTTTGCTATGTAAAACTTGCACCTCTTGAGAGGATGCAAGGGGAAACACACACACACACACACACACACACACACACACACGACTTGCAGAAAGCAGAACCAAGGGCAGAATGAGTGAGAATTCATAGCTTGAGCATTCTAACAGCCATACAACCTCTTGGGTAAGAATTTTGGGTCATAAAACTTCCTGTCATTCATTTTCCTTTGTATTTAAAGGGTACCTGCCAAGATAAAATTCTGTGTTACATACAGCTATTTTATATTTACTTAATACCATTTTGTTGTATGAAAACTTCTCTGGTCTCCTCAAAGAGATTCCGATTTTGCTGTCCACTAAGCTTTGACAAAACCAGGTGGGAGAGCTCCTCTTCCTGTTCAGGGTTGGTTTGCTTTCTACATTTGCCTCCACTGGTGTTTGGAATTGTCAAGCTACCAAGAGCATGTAAATTAATAACATTCATTCTCATTTACGCATACTTAATTTTATACCTTGTAAACCTTTCTTTTCAGATTAGATTTTGTCAATGTTTCTATTATGTATTTCCCTTTTCCCTCTTTCTGGCACATATACAGATTTCTTTTCGGGCCCAAACCACTCAAGCATCCTATGTTGTTTTCATTTTTCAAATAAGCAACATTAAACTCACATAGCACTTTATAAAACCAAACTGAAGCAGGGACTCAGCCAACAGAGAAAATAAATTCACCATTTAGCCTGACTATTCATCCTTAGCCCTCTACTTGTATGGGTTCATCCCTATTCATCCCTAGCCTACTAGATATAACTTTAAGGAGTATTGCTGAGCTATATAAAGGATCATAAAGAGCAATTGAGATGTGGAGCATTGTTACCCAGTGAATAAGTAGAAATTACCACAATACAGCATTTGAGACCCTCTCCCACCAGAATCAGACCTGTGGCTCTCAGGCTGGTATCTGTAAGTATGTTGCCTGGGGGCTTACAATTCATTATAGTGTGTAGAGCTCTTCTTCCGAAGTAAAAGGAAATCATTCCCAAATTAGACTTTTATTGAAATAGGTTTCTACAACTGGCTCACAACTAATTTAAATACTTAATGAATAATGAAGATGCATATGGACATGATAAATAATGAAACCTCAAAATGAATCTGTGGCTATTAACAATACCGTTATTACTAGTTGTATCTTTGAGAACCTATATGAACAAGGAAATATATGGAAGATACAAGGTACAGTGACCCCTGTATTTAAGAACCAAAGATTCTAAAAGTAGAGATCTGATTCATAGTAAGAGAAAGTACGTTATTCCTTAGATCCAGTGCGAGCACAGAATCTGTCACATGATAAGGTGGAAACATTTTTATTGAGTACAGTAAGTATCAGATAAATATTTAAGTTCACAGGAGAGAGAGAGAGAGAGAGAGAGGAGGGGGGGAGAGAGAGAGAGAGGGAGAGAGGGTATTTTGTATGGCAATTAGAAAAATATTACAGTGGAGAGTATAGATCTTCTGGGGAAAGAAATAGCAATAACAAGGCAAAGAGCAAAGACTGTGAAGTGTCCAGAAGTGGAGTTTCAGCCACCTGGTTTCAGCCGGATGATTTGTGGAGAGGATGATGAAATACGAAATTCTTGAAGTCTATAGAAGCCAGCTTGTGAGCTTTTAAAGGCTAGAATAGCTTTGCTGTTGTTTTGCTTTGTTTTATTTCCAGGAGGCCATTGTAGGCATTGAATATGTTATTCAGAGAGTGTGTGGCAAGGTTAATCAGATGGTGTCCCACAGAATGCATGGCAATGGGAAGAGCTCCACCACCCAGAAGCTCCCTGAGGACTAGGACCAAGTCCAGGTTGCTCACTTTTTTATCCTAAACACCTAGCTCAGAGCCTACAGCACAGAGTAGATGCTCAGATATTGGCCAAATGAATTAATGAGTAACTGGGAGATAATGATTTTTTAAATAGTCCAAATTAGAATAATGAATACTTGAAGTAAACTGGTCACTGTAGAAAAAAAAAAAAAAAAAAAAAAACAATGGTTGATTACAGAAAATAGTGGGAAAAACAAATCAATAAATCTTAGGTGATGAAGGAGAAAGCCAGTCCAAATGCTGATCATGTTTCCAGTTTGGGAATCCTATATAATAAAAGCCTAAATACTTAGTGTCTGTTCATCCAGTCATCTGTTCAACCAATCAAAACATAATATGCTAATGATGTGCTAAGGCCCCTTAACCACTCACTATGACATGCACTGACCACCAGGGGGCAGATGCTCTGACCTGTAGGTTAGCTTGCTGCTGGGGTTCTGGCTAATCTGGACTGAGTGAAATGGGCTGGACACTCCCTGGAGCCCTCCCGCAGTCCTCCCTGGCTGGCCTACCTCCCACATCCCTCCCATGCCCTCTTATACTCCGGAACCCCTCGGGGGATGTTGGAGAGCCGGTTTCAGCCAGATTCCGCAGGCCAGGCCAAGAGACCCCAGTGTTGCACAAATTCATGCGTCGGACCTCTAGTGTCATAATAATTCCACCACAAATCATGGAGGTCTGCCGGAAGAGCTTACTGGGAAATATGAGCCTAGAAAGCGGGTTGTTTTATATTGAACTAGAGGCCCATTGCGGGAAGATTCCTGCAAGAATAGGGCTTCCTGAGCCGGAGCAAAGCAGAGAAGGGAGCGAAGCCCACCGAGGCAGGCTTCCCATCTCCACTGCCTCGCTCCCTCCCGTCTCCCCCACTTAGCTCCCTCCTGTCTCCACTGCCTCCATCCCTCCCTTCTTGGCCGCTTGACTCCCTCCCATCTCCGCTGCCTCGCTCCCTCCCTTCTCTGCCGCTTGGCTCCCTTCTGCAGCACTTGGCTTCCTTCTAGGCTGTCTTCAGTCTTCACTCTGCCCTGTGTATGCAAATTAACTGCCATCTTGGCTGGGTTAATTTGCATATAGTCACTCTGATTGGTGGGTGTGGCTTAGGTGTCTCGGAGTGAGGGTTAATTTGCATATTACTCTTTTATTATATTAGATTAGAGGCAAAGGCCAGATATCTAGATGAACATTTCTGGTGGAGGTGAGGGGCACTGTGGACATGGAACTGAAGGTTTGAGAGTCTGGGAATAAAGCATCTTGGAAGTAGTTTGCATGGAAGTTTTGTTGAAGACATTTTGTCCACGTAAATGGGTTTTGAAGTTGTCTTTTATGGTGATATCCTTTGCCAAATTAGGCAAGATGCAAATTTGGAAGGGAATTCTTGAGGACAAATAGTGTTGAAGCAGTAATGAATGCAACACTCAAATGGCTTCTAGTTCATTCTGGAAATTTCTCAGGAGAATAAAAAAGAAATTCTCTGGATGACTTCCTTCCCCTTTAAATGTCCTCCTCAGTTGCCATCTTGTGCCTGACTTTCACTGTGAAATTTGTACATGACCCTGTTAGCAGAGTTCTGCTGGCAACTCTGCTAGTTGTGTTTGCTGCCTGTTCTCATTTGGCCTTTCTCATATTGGCCTGGTGCTTCTTGGCTAATCCATCACATCTGAAGTTTCATGTCTTCTGGGTTTTTGCCTGAAGCTCTGGCAGCTGACAGCATTCAGTTGAGAAAGTCCTATCCAAGTTCAACTTCCATGATGCAAGAGTCTCCCTTTAATACCGGGGTAAATTGAAACCCATGTTGAATATGGCATTTTAGCTCTTCAGTTTGTAAGCTAGTTCGGGTATTGCTTAAATATTATAAACTAGGGGCCCGGTGCACAAAAATTTGTGCACTCGGGGTGGAGGGAGTCCCTCAGCCCGGCCTGTGCCCTCTTACAGTCTGGGACCCCTCAGTGGATGTCCTATGATGGCCCCAGTCTGCCAGGCGCCTTTTGTGTGTGTGTGTGTGTGTGTGTGTGTGTGTGGCCACTGGGGACCTGCCCCCAGCCGCATCAGAGGCTCGGAGCAGTCCTCCTGTGTGTGTCTACCTGCTGGGGGCCTGCCCCCAGGCACACCGTGGAGGCTTGGAGCAGG
>PVJC01041205.1:0-15454 GCA_004026665.1 Murina feae | reverse complement strand
CTTTAAGGCTGCCCACAGCTCCCATTGACCCAACATCCCAGCAAGACTGGCTGGACGCAGGTTGCTGTGATTTATCTCCTATAATTGTTGCTGTTCCTTTAAGGCCTGGGGTTATCTTCTATAATTGATACACTGTTCCTTTAAGGCGGCCTTCTAACTACTAACGAAGCCTCCTCTGCTTCACCTCGCAGTGTCTAAAATGAAACAATTGTTACTTTTACTGGTTAGGCCCGGGCTGCTGTGTCCTTCAGCTCCCGAGGATTCTATGATTGTTACATTGTTTCAAATGTTTCAAATCTGTATTTCCCTAGAGCCAGTGTAAGTGGAGAGGCCGCAGCTTCACTTTCGCTCCTGCCGCAATGGAAACTGCCCTTTACTCAGGTCCTGGAGTGGCGGCCTCCATGTTGGCTGGGCTAATTTGCATACAGCCGCTCTGATTGGCTGGTGGGCGTGGCTTACCCTGTCTCGGAGAAACGGTTAATTTTAATATTTCGCTTTTATTAGTTTAGATTATTTCTAGGTACTTTGTATATTTTATTGTTAATTCGTTTTAAAAATATTTTTTCCTATATAACCAAGCAAAAATTTTACTAACTAGAAGCAAATTTATTTTTAAATAAACTTTCCCATTTTGTGAGAGAGATGAAAAGGTGGATAGAATTGAGGCATAATACCCTATGATGGCAATTGGAAAGTATCAGAGTTAAAGTTGGAATTTAGGTCTGTCTGCCTCTAAACTGATTGCATGTTTTTAACAAAGCTTGAATAAAGCACAGCTTTGGCTCTTCATGCCCTTTTAGATTCTGGTTCTTGTGTCAGTCCCAGAGTTCTTTTTTTAAAAAATTTTTTAAAATTTTAATTTAATTACTATTATTTTTTATTTTCTTTATTAAGGTATGACATGTCCTTATCTCCCATTGCCCCCCTTACCCCCTCCCCCCGCTCATGCGTTCCCCCCCCCCACCCCGCTTATGTCTGTGTCCATTGGTTATGCTTATATGCATGCATACAAGTCCTTTGGTTGATTTCTCCCCCTCCCCCACCCCTCCCCTACCTTCGCTCTGAGGTTTGAAGGTCTGGTAGCTTGAGGTTTGAAGCCTCTGTTTCTGGATCTGTTTTTGTTCATCAGTTTATGTTGTTCATTATATTCCACAGATGAGTGAGATCATATGATATTTATCTTTTTCTGAATGACTTACTTCGCTTAGCGTAATGCTCTCCAGGTTCATCCATGCTGTTGCAAAATGAATTTCTTTTTTTTTTTCTGTTTTAATGGTTATTTTATTTCTGTGAGGTATGAATGTCAAACATACAATTTAGTTATTCTAAACCAATTATTTAGCTTACAACATTTTACTTTGATCTTTCTAGGAGACTTTGAAAAATACATGTATCAGGTTTTAAACAGGTACAGGATATAATGCATTTAAATTCTATACTACTAGAGTTGTTACTAATGAAGTCCCAGAGTTCTTGAAGTGAAATGCTCAGCCTGGTCTTCATAAAAGCAGAATAGCTGCTTGGTCTGATCTTTTGTTAATTACCTTTCTTGAATTATTGTCCAAGATAGAAGAATAAGTTGTATTCTGTTCCTTCTGAGGTTTAAATTCAGATTCATAAGACTCTAGACTTTAGTTGCTTTTATTGTAATTTAAACTACATGGTACTATATTGTTCCAGTAGCTATTTGACAACTATCTTAAATAAAAGAACCTTTTATGTTACCGTTTTTTAGTCAGTATACATTTGGGGGTGATGGGGAGAAAAGGTCTAAATTATCTTCCAGATTTTGGGCTTTTTCTGACTTTTACAGCTTGGGAAATGAAAGATAGATGTCTGCAGCCTAAAAACTCAGAGAATCCTTAAAATATCTCAAGGTGCTAGAGTGTGTCCGAAAATGCATTTTCTTTCTTTTTTTTAAATATATTTTATTGATTTTTTACAGAGAGGAAGGGAGAGGGATAGAGAGTTAGAAACAGCGATGAGAGAGAAGCTTTGATCAGTTGCCTCCTGCACACCCCCAATCAGGGATGTGCCTGCAACCAAGGTACATGCCCTTGACCGGAATCGAACCTGGGACCCTTGAGTCCACAGGCCGACGCTCTATCCAGTGAGCCAAACCAGCTAGGATGAAAATGCATTCCCTTAAACTGTGTAGAATTATAGTTACTGTAGCCCCAAAGATGTTTCTGCACCTGTGGTTATGCAAGAGGCCCAGCACCCTACCTGATGGATGTGTGCTGCCCAGCCACAAGAAGACAGAACTTTTCACTGTTGCCTTTGAAGTGTTCATTAGTAGTGTGTACATCTGGAATTTAATTACCTTTTTTGACTCTAATTTTTTAAAGTAAAACTTAGGATCTGAGACACCTTGGTGGTCAAGAGTTCATTCTAGACAGCTTTTAAGCTCCTCTTCTTCCCTTCTTCCCTGGATGAGAACTTACTGTGAAATGCAGTAGTAACAGGGGAAATGGAAAATTATCTCTAGACTGCCCAGGTTCTGAAAAGGAATGTGGGAGGAAAATTTTGAGCTCTTTTTGCTCTGTGGCTTTCGGGAACACTGATTTAAAAACAACAAAAAACTAGATAAAGCAAATTTTTCATATTCATACTATCTTTTAAGAATTTGGTGCTTTTATATATCTATAATCTTTATAGAAATTTCTTAAAACTTTTAAGATGGTATGCTACATTAGAATGATTTCAAAATTACTTCCTTGTCCTTTGTTGTGATAAAAGACCAATAATTTCTGTAAAACTGAATATGTAAGTATTTCAAATAACTTGAAAATCTTAACTGTAGGTATCTGTCTGTTTTAATTGGAATTTTTCCTATATTTAAAATACGAGTTGACATTTGTGTTTAGATAAGTTTTTTTAAAAACTGGATTATAAAATTGAAGCACTGTTAGTAAGGCTAATGACATAAGAATTAGATCTTTTGTTGTGAGTAGAGGAAATTGAAAAGAACATTATAGGTATGATCTCATTAAGCTAGAGAGCATTGGTGTTCACATTTTAAAAACATAATCATAAGTTATCTGGAGTCACATGTTCCATTTTATTGGCTTCCTTCATATAGAAAATATAAAAACCAGTACTATATGCCTGTGAAAGCATGAAGCAACGTATATTTTCTCAGTGAAGGAAGTATTCTGTACATTTTTCATGTTTTACATCATGGTATTTTGAATAACCATGCTTCCATGTTCACATCAATTTTTTGTTTTTCAATTTATGCACAGCACTTGCTCTGAAATTTGGGGACTGAGTACACCAAATACGATAGATCAGTGGGATACAACAGGCCTTTACAGCTTCTCTGAACAAACCAGGTGAATATTCTGCCCTCTGTCAAATCCTAGCAGTCTTGTGGGCGGGGGGTATTTGGAAGACCTATAGTGGGGTTGCTTAATATAATTTTGCCTAGGATGTTACCTTAATGTAAAATAAGGCATAGCATTTAAAATCCTGCTTGCCAATATTAAAAGTATTATTAAGTGTTTCAGCTGATTTTGATCAATGAAATTCTAATTTTGAATCTTTAAATTATTGAATCCCCTAAAAAATAGAAACTCTGATAACTATATTCTCATTTCAGTTTGAGATCTGTTGTTGGCCTAATTTTTAAATAAATACATAACCAGGTTTGCTACATTTCTTGTATACTAATCTCACCTGTATACTAATAAATACATAGTTGATTACTGAACACAACATAAGGCTAACTTGTTTTTTTTTTATGTTATCTTTTTTTAATCACCTCATTCTCTTTTTAAACATACTGGTATTTGTCCATTTCATCTCATCATACTCATCACCATCTGTATTTATGTATGAGCTATAGAAATAATACCTCCGTACTCAATACAATCACAGTTGGGTAATGAGTTACATTAGTTTGAGTAAGTTTTATATCATTGTTGGTATTTACCATTCTTCACAGTAGTTCCTTTTTTGATAATTCAGTCACCTACAGAATTAATGCCCCTAAAAGAATCCCTACATAACAGTTTGATTTATTAAAGATAAAAGTTAACAAAGTTTTTCAGGTGTAACTATATAATACTGTTAAAAATTTAGTTTTCCCAAATGGTTATTCATTCACTGACACTGAATTCATATGTGTAACATGTTTTAAGAAACATCTGCTAGAGCTGCTGCTTTCTTTTATATCAGATCCATAAAATAGTACATTTTTCTTCCTTGTATTCACTAAAACTAATTGAATGTCTGTCATTTTTTTCTTTATGCTTTTATTGTACTTTAAATTTAGTCCATTGGACTATTTCTGTTTTTTTAAAGCTCTCACCTTTCTTTTCCCCTTGCTTCCCAATAGGTCTCTTGATGGTCGTCTCCAGGTATCTCATCGGAAAGGACTGCCACATGTTATATATTGCCGATTATGGCGCTGGCCTGATCTTCATAGTCATCATGAACTCAAAGCAATTGAAAACTGCGAATATGCTTTTAATCTTAAAAAGGATGAAGTATGTGTAAACCCTTACCACTACCAGAGAGTTGAGACACCAGGTAGGAAAAGTAGATTTTTTAAAAAAAATTAAATGCTTGAACTTAAGTATATTAGGTGTTCATTATATCTAGTTGACCCAGGAAAATTTTGGTGTAAGATTCTAATAAATTACCTTAAATTCAGAATGTTATTTGGTGGTCATTAAAAATACTTTACAATTAAAAAATTATATTTTATCGAAAATATAACTTAGTGGGAAAGATAGTTTCTTAGAATAGCATGTTAGTTCACATCAAAGTATAGGAAATTCCAGTCTGCTTAGAAATAAGCTGATGAATATGTTTACCTGTCTGCATTGCATTAACTGTTTTCAGTCATTTTGCTCTCTGGGTTTTTTTTTGTGTGTGTGTGTTTTTTAAGGAATTTTAATGACATTATTCCTATCTAAGCAATTTAGTAAAACTCATAGAAAGACTTTACTTAGCTGTGTTCTTGAAACGTTTAAGACTATAGCTGTATTTTTAGAAAATGCCTTAAATTTGATTTTACAAATCTTTTTACAACCTTTCTAATGGGGATTTTTGAACTTTCATGGTAATATTATATTACCAGGATCACCTAGTACTGAAAAGTACAAAATAAATTGGGTCTTGGAAATTATTGTGAACCTTGTGGTAAGTTAAAATCATAATCAGATTTGTCACTTTAATAACTTGTATAATACCAAATAGGTGGACCCTACATTTTAAAAATTAAGCAGGCTACTTTCTTCTTTTGTGTGTAAAAACTTTTAATAAAGGTCCTGTTCCCTACCCCTTGCTCCTTGCCATTAACTTGGCTTATTTTTACTTTTTAGTTTTGCCTCCTGTGTTAGTGCCACGGCACACTGAGATCCTAACAGAACTACCGCCTCTGGATGATTATACCCACTCCATTCCAGAAAACACTAATTTCCCAGCGGGAATTGAGCCACAGAGTAATTACATTCCAGGTATTTTGCTTTCTGAATCTCCTAAAAATTGGACTGGATACAAATTTTATTCATAAACTTCCACTATTAGTAAGCTGTGGTTTGACTTTTTAAAACATGCTTTTGGATTTTAAATAGAAAAATGTGATCTATTGGGTGATTATTTTTGTGTGAAATGTATAAACCTAGTACATTAAACATTTTTATCTGGAGAAAAGTTTTACTTTATATTTCATTTTCTTTTGCAGTGGCTTTAATCAAAGTACTCTGAGAAGCAGAAAAGAAAAGATCTTAGTAAGTTTATCTTAGTTGTTGAAGCTAAGAGAGATATAGAATGTAAGCAAAATAAATGATACAGGAAAAAACTATTCCTGAAACAAATGTAATTAAAAATTGACCAAATAATTACTTTTGTAGATAATGTTTAAGAGAGATGTAACAGCTCTAACCGGTTTGGCTCAGTGGATAGGGCGTCAGCCTGCGGACTGAAGGCTCCCAGGTTCGATTCCGGTCGAGGACATGTACCTTGGTTGTGGGCACATAGCCAGTAGGGAATGTGCAGGAGGCAGCTGATCGATGTTTCTCTCATCATCGATGTTTGTAACTCTCTATCCCTCTCCCTTCCTCTCTATAAAAAATTTTTAAAAAAATCAATAAAACATATTTTAAAAAGAGAGAGAGATGTAACATTTCTGTGGGAGATGAAGTATTTTAGTTCTTTTTAATCTGAGCCTCAGTAACTTCTGCTTTAATTATTGTATTATGGGATCTAACAACATATTCCATGATACGGTTGCTGCCTACCCTTTAATTTTCACAATTTTTTTAGGAGAACAAGTACTGTTTTCTTACTTTTCTGCCCCTCCCCCTTTTTGTACTAGGATGAAGATTAAGCTATACATTGGATTTTTTGGTGTTAATTTTTTTCTCTTTTTGCAATATTCCTCTATTCCACTCTTATTTTTATACAACTGAAAATATGTAAGGAGCTTAGATTTTCAAGCACATGAAACATTTCTTTAATGTGTTCATCATGAAGATAATGCCTGTTCATTGAAGATAATTTTTAAAACACAAGGATTTTTCCATATGGTTAATTTTAAAGTTAGAAAGTATCTTCTGATTGTTTAAATGTGCATTTCTTTGATTACTATTTTATTCCAAAAGAGGAATTTAAGACTGCCCTTTGGGTTGCTAGGAAACAAACTTTTTAAGTTAGGAAGTAGTGATGAGTGGAATGCAGGATGAAGGCTAGGATGATGGGGAAAATAGGACTAAGACAGGACAATTCTTAGAGAGAATTTGGCTGAAACTGGAGTTTTGTGTGTGGCATGAGGAGAGTGAGAGCTGTTTCAAGTCTTTGAAGTGGGACTTAGTAATGTTAGGAACTGAGGTACCAGTAAGCGTGCAGTCTTACAAGAGCATGTGCCCAATAATCGTTTGGAAGGAGGTTAATCGAAACGCTTAGTGGCTTTCCCTTGTGGAGCTGTTTGGACTTGTGTTTTCTTTATTTGTTTAGATTTGGGTATTTTATAAAGAAGGTAATCAAAAGTGAAATGGACCTATTTGGGGTTTACCCAGCCGTGACTGATAGCAAAACCTTAGGTTTCACTTTTTATTCCACTTCTAAAGAAATTTTAATATTTTCTCCAAAATGCTAATGACTTTATTATTATTTTACAGATAAAAATGGAGAAAAATAAACTAGAATGAAGTATTTAAAAGTATTTCTGCTTAGAATTTGAGACATAGGCAGTTAGACTGGCAAAGCTTGGCTGTTTAATTTTATCACCTTTAATCTTTGAAATAGTGCATAATGGTTATTATATATTACTCTTTTCATGTTCTTCATTTGAACATATGAAGGTATTTTATTCTTAGAATTTCAGTATTAAAAATTTTGGGGTATTGACACTTAAGAGTTTGATATTACGAAGTTAAAATTCCTAGTTAGTTTATTGAAGGGAGATTGAAAAGATTAATGAAGAACAACCCTAGCCGGTTTAGCTCAGTGGATAGAGTGTCAGCCTTCGGACTGAAGGGTTCCAGGTTCAATTCTGGTCAAGGGCACATATCAAGGTTGTGGGCTCGATCCTCAGAACGGGTTGTGCAGGAGGCAGCCAATCAATGAGTCTCTCTCATTGATGTTTCTATCTGTCTCTCCCTCTCCCTCTCTGAAATCAATACAAATATATTTTTTTAAAAAAGATTAATGAAGGAAACCATTAACCCTCTTCTCTCTCCTCGTTTAATTACAGAATTCTTTTTAAGTATGTGTCTGCATTATTTGAATTGCTTAAAACTTCCAGCAATGTATATATTAAACTGTTGATAATCATTTAAACTTATTTTTCATTCAAAATTATAATTGTTAAAATTATATAAATGTTTTTATTTTACATGAAGCTTATTCAGGTATTCATATGCCTCATGAATAAACATATTGGAGATGGCACACTGGAATCTCATTTATTTTCAGGGAGTATTTTGCCTCCATTTTGGGCAGTAATCTGTATTTGAATTTAATTTTCTGCTTTAATATTCAGGAATTACTGCTTAGAAATCTTTGGCGAAATACACTTTTTGGTAGAATTCAAGCTAGACCAGTCCTGAAATATATTACCATATTTTGCCCTATAAAACTTATGGAAGATGTAAACCTGTATTACTCTGTAATCTGAAATCCTGTGTGTGTGTATGTGTGTGATGAGGCCGAGGGGGAAGGAGAGGATTCCTTTAGTCATCTAGATACTCATCCATGGTGGCCATTAGTTTTTTAAAAAAAGCAAAACACATTGTAAGTACTAATGTCTTTGAAGTATACTGATCCAGAACTGAGGTATCTTTGAAGTTATATTTTTGGCTCTTGCCCCAGAAAATATACATAGGAGAATGAGCCAGATATGTAAATAATAGTTAAGAAAATATGCCCAAACAGCTCAATTGTATTTCAAGTAGGCATTAAGGGTTTGCCTACAAGGTTTGGACCAGAGCCTGAATCCTAAGCTCTAAGTATCCAATACTGCTTTTTATAATGATGTTATATAACATTTATGTTTGTTAATCAACAATTCTTTGGGTTGTCTTAGGTAGCTCAGAGAAAAGGTGAGATTAAATTGTAACTGTACTTCATTTGTTCTAAATTTCTGTAGAAACACCACCTCCTGGATATATCAGTGAAGATGGAGAAACAAGCGATCAACAGTTGAACCAAAGTATGGATACAGGTAAAAAAAAAACCCAACAAAAAACAAATCTTGCAAAATCCCTTAGCAATTAGAGAACCATTTTTGCCTCATTTGAAACTCACATGAGTTACTCATCATGCTTAAATTTAGAGAAGTTGGGACACATAAAAAAATACCTTTTATCTTGGATTGGTTATATTTGAGCCATCAAAGGGCCCTGTTGCCCATGGAAAATTAACATATATTGCTCAGCAGAATAATTGGTAAAAATTTTTCTTGTTAGAGTAAATAAGAATTTGAAAACATTTGGTTATTTCTCTTTGTAAATATTCTGTGCTTCTGTTGGAAGTTTTAGTTATCCTGTGATTAAATATCTTTGTGATGAAAACTTATAATTAGCCCAATAACAGATTTTCAGAGGAATTTGGAAGTAAGGGATGGGACTCATCTTTCAGTGCTTTTTTAACATAAGAGTGAATTCTGAATTATAGTAGACTATTTACAAAAAGTATCTTGTACCTCACCTACTGAAATTACTTTCTAATTAATTTAGCTATTGGCTCCAAACACAATGGAGAATAAGTTTCAATATATAATAATTATTACCCACCTCAAAGCTTTAAAACAGTTGTTATGTAATAATGTAAAATTCACCAGAACTACTGGGTTGCTAGTGAAATAGATGCCATTGTAATTGTCTATTTTGATCCATTTCAACCTGTCATCTTAAGGATTGGACACCTTAAAATTAAAATCTGACAAATTTCTACAGTTTATAGTAAAGCATTCTGTAGTTATGATAATCTAAGTTATTTTTAAATGAATTAACATTGAAGGTGGGGGGAAGTTGGAGTGGGGAGGCTTTTACAATAATTCTGTTGTTTAAATCCTTCCATTATTTAGACTTCCAGGTAAGGAAGCTTCTACTTTAAGCTAATCATAATTATAGGTATTCAGAGTAGTAGATAACCAAGAAAGATAGATAATCTAATGATTATTGGAAATGCAAATGTCTTTCTGCAAATGATATTTGGCTTTCCAAATGTATCTTTTTAACCCACCTGTATATCAAAGAATTGTATTCCTGAATCAACCATGTTCCTGTTTGCCCCATGATGGTCAACTGCTACTCTATATTAAAAGTGAATGTCATGATAGCCATCAGGAAAATGCAAATGAAAGCCTGTGGCATACTACTTCACACTTACTGGAATCTATATATATAAAGGCTAAGTGACCCGCCGACTGGTTGGTAGCTATGACGTGCACTGACCACTAGGAAGCAGTCGCTCAACACTGGAGCTGCCGAGCTGTGGTGACTTGGCAACTGCAATTCTCAGGTGATACACCCAGAACCAGAGAGGAGGGAGCCCATTTCTGGTGTGGGTCACCCGAGAACCACCCTCACGCCATCCGTGACCCCTCATGGGATGTTGCAGAGCTGGTTTTGGCCAAATCCCTGCAGGCCAGGCTGAGGGACCCCACCTGTGCACGAATCTGTGCACTGGGCCTCTAGTGGTCATAATAAAAAGAGAAGGATAATAACAAGTGTTGATGGGGATATGGAGAAGTTGAAGTCTTCATTTGGTTCTGGTGGAAGTATAAAATAGTTCAGTTGCTTTGGAAAATTTTGCTGTTCCTCAAAAATTAAATTATACAATAACAATATAACCTAGCAAGCTCACTCCTAGCTATATGCCCAAGAAAATTGAAAAGTAATTTTGTACACACCCATGGTAAACTTGTATCCAAGTGTCCATGTAAAAGTGGAAGCAACCCAATTATCCATCAAATAATGAATGGAAAAATTAAATCCATACATTGGAATATTGTTCAACCATGTAAAGGAATGAAGTACTGATCTATGTTACAACATGAATGAACCTTGAAAGCATTAAGTGAAAGAACCCAGACACAAAAGGCCATAAGGATTCCAATTGGTGTACAAATGCCTATTTTATAATATAGCTGAAATGTATATGGCAAGAACAATAAGATGAATACACTCTAGTCCTTCCATATCTGCAGGGAATATGTTACAAGACCCCCCCCAATGGATGCCTGAAATAGTGGATGATAACAGAGCCCTATATATATTACTAGAGGCCCAGTGCATGAAAATTGTGCACTTGAGGGGGTCCCTTAACCCAGCCCACACCCTCTTGCAATCCAGGAGCCCTCAGGGGATGTCTAAGTGCAGCTTAGGCTGCTCTGTGGGAAGTGGGCCTAAGTTGGCAGTCAGAAATTCTTAGTGCTGCTGAGGGGGTGGGAGAGGCTCCCACCATAGCCGCTGCACTCACTGGCCATGAGCCTGGCTTCTGACTGAGTGGCATTCCCCTGTGGGAGTGCACTGACCACAGGGGGCAGCTTCTGCATTGAACATCTGCCCCCTGGTGGTCAGTGCTCATCATAGTGACTGATTGTTCCACCATTTGGTCATTTTGCATATTACTCTTTTATTAGATGTTTTTTTCCTATACATACATACCTAGGATAAAGTTTAATTTGTAAATTAGGCACAGTAAAAGATTAACAACAATATATTTATAAAGTAGAACAATTATAACAATATCCTGTAATAAAAATTAGCTGAGTGTGGTCTCCAAAATATCTTACTGTACTCACCTTTTCACTTAAAGGAAGCACTTTATGGCTTCTCTTTGGTTGATCCGTATTCTTGTGTTTAGGGCCATTCTTAAGTAAAATAATAATTACTTAAACACCAACACTGTAATTCCACAACAGTCCATTTGATAACTTAGGCAGCTACTGAGTAACTAATGGGTGGGTAGCGTATATAGTGTGAATATGCTGGGTGGAGGGATGCTTCATATCTACAGGTAATTGAAACCACGGAAAGTGAAACGGTGAATTAGGGGACTACTGCACACATTTCTGCTCTTCATTCCTTTGTGTAAATATTTGTCTAGTTGTGTTGGTACCATTTGTAGGAGACTTTATTTTTCTGTTGATTTACTTGGATTCTTTGGTGAAAATTAAGTGATAATGTGTGTGCGGGTCTAACTTATGGTCTGCTATTAAACCAAAATAGTAAATTCATTTTAGATCATCTTATTTTTCAGTTTTACAATTTTCATTTAAACTTTTCTTTTTTTGTTAATCCTCACCTGAGAATATTTTCTCCATTGATTTTCAGAAAGTGGAAGGGAAGGGGAGAGACAGAGAAACATTGATATGAGAGACACATTGACTGTCTCTCAACCAGGGCCAGAATGGAGCCCTCGACTCTTCAGTCTGTGGGCCAACGCTCTATCCAATGAGCCAAACTGGCTAGGGATTCATTTAAACTCTTAATCTGATCATTTCAGTATCTGGTTTATATATAGGACTGCCTCTGGATCATTTTTTTTCTACTTTGCATTCTCATGTTGTTTTTATTGGGTGGTGGGCATTGTGAATAAGGTAATACTAGAGAGTAACAAAGAACTGGCATACAATGATAGATGCACAAGCATTTCTGTAGATGTTTTAGCTAAAAGTAATAGCAACCAGTGATTCAAACCAGTGAAATAGGATATTTTTTTTATTTCTCATAATAGGAAGTTCCAGACCTTAGTAACAATATGTATATATGAATAACTAGTGGGTTGATTGTCAATTAACCTGTGTTTGTAAAAATGTTTCAAAAAACTTTTGTTGGTTAATAAATTGTTACCTTAATTGAATTTTTAAAAACTTCATATATATCTATGTATATGTACCTAAATATGTATGATTATAATGAGCCTTTCTTTCTGTAATTCCTAAATTCTTTTTATCCCATCTGATTGAACTCCTTTTAGTCTAAATTAATGAACATAACTACTGGTCATTTCAGATAAGTATTTAAAAAGTTAAAAATTGGGCAGTTTCCTCCATGTCTAATAGTGGCTTTGTTTATTTTATAACAGCTTCAGGAAACAGCAGTGAGTTTTACTTTATTGTTCTAAATTTATTTTGACCTTTCTTAGTTGTACCTATTGGGACTTGCCAACAGATTTTTCAAAATGAGAAACAAAAAAAGAACCAAAGAACTTAATTTTGTTATGGAAGACTGTTCTCTTCTAATTCTAAAAATTAATTATCATCTGTTCTCTATTTTTTATTCATCTGTTTTATTGCGGTTACCATTTTACTTGTGCCTGGTATTTTGTGTCATGGTTATAAGAGTGTGTAGAAGAAAAGATACAAAAGGAGATCTGGCCTGTCTTATTCTACATCTATGCCATTGCTATATATGTGAAGCTTGGGAGCTGTTGGTCATGTTTTTTTTCTATATATATAACTATCCCAAAAGGTATAGAAAATGATGATCAGGAAACAAAATTTTTAATTTTATATAATAAAAGCCTAATATGCTAAGTGTCCAGTCATTTGGTTGGCCGTTCAACCAATCAAAGCCTAATATGCTAAGGCCATTCAGTCATTTGCTATGACGTGCACTGACCACCAGGGGGCAAACAGTCAACTGGTCAACCAGTTGCTATGATGTGCATTGACCACCATGGGGCAGACACTCCAAACTGTAGGTTAGCTTGCTGCTGGGGTCTGCCTATTGGGACTGAGCAAGATGGGCTAGACACGCCCTGGAGTCCTCCTGCAGTCCCTTCCTAGCTGGCCAACCTCCCATCTCCCTCCGTGGCCCCACTCGTGCACGAGTGGGGTCCCTCAGCGTGGCCTGTGCCCTTGCAATCCAGGACCTCTTGGGGGATGTCGGAGAGCTGGTTTCAGCCCAATCCCACAGGACAGGCCAAGGGACCCCACTAGTGCACCAATTCGTGCACCTGGCCTCAAGTTATATATAACTATTGAACAAATTTACAACAAATGTATTTAAATTAGTTGCGTGGTATAGAGTGGTCTTATTTTTTGTTTTTGTTTTTGCTTTTTTTCTTCTGTTTACAGTTCTACCTTCTTTTTCTTACCTTGTATATCAGTGCTCTCTCTCCATATGTTCTTGATTAGAGTAAGCTTGCTTACCTAAAACTGGAAGACATGAGTAATTTTCTAAGAAAATGTAACATACCAAACTGACTTCAAAAAATTGAGTTATCAACTGTCATAGAAGAAACAGAGAAATGTCTTAGAATAAACCCTAGAAAATGTTTAACTGCAAACAATTTGACACAGAATCTCTATTAAACTACTAAGGAATGTGTTATTAAAATGTTTTTAAACTGTTATAGGGCATAAGAAAGGCATACAGCTTCTAGATTATAATTATGAAGTAGCATAACATTGCACTGGCAGTGTAAATCTGCAGACCAGTATTGCTTGGGAGTATTGATCTAAAAATCCTAAATCAGCAATGTTATCTCTCTCATCATCAAAGCCAGCATTATACTTAATGGGAAAATACTAGAAGTGTTCTCTTAAAGCTAAGAGTAAAACAAGAATATCCATTGTCACCACTGTTTTACCAAAGTGTAATTCATCTCAAAATGCTTGATAAGTTATATCACATAAAAGGTTTTTTTTAATACTGCTTAATCAGAATTAGGATGAAGAGTCATAAAACAATCAAATATTTGCAGCTCATAGCATGGAAGGGCTAACTAAGATACCTAATTCATAAAGAGCCTTCTATAGATCAGTAAGAAAAGTGATTAGAACCACAATAGAGAAAAGAACAAAGGAAAAGAACAGACCATACACAGAAAGGAGATACAAAATAAACAAGTATAAAGCTACTCAATGTCATTTATAAGAGAAACACAGATTAAAACTATACTTTTTAAGACCATGTCCTTACCTATTAACAACATGAGTTTTCCCTCATCATTTGTTATTATTGGGAATGCGAATCAGTACAAGCTCTATAGGTGACAATTTTGGCAAAATCTATCAAAATGATAGGACCACAGCCCTTTGACCTGGTAGTTCCTCTTTTGAGTCCGTCCTTCAGATGTAATTGAAAGTATGCAAAATGTGTAACTTAGTTATTGCAGTCTTTCAATCTTTTAAAAGCAAAGTTAAGAACTATATTGCATCTAAACTAATAAAAGCGGAATAGTAAAATTAACCGTTTCTTCGGGACGCCCAACAGCCAATCAGAGCGGCTATATGCAAATTAACCCAGCCAACATGGCGGCCGCCACTCACGGACCTGAGTAAATGTTTAGGCAGCGTCCGTTGCAGCAGGAGCGAAAGGGAAACTGTTTTCGACCCTTGGCGGCCAGGCTCTGAAACATGTTTCAATAATGTAACAATCATAGAATCCTCGGGAGCTGAAGGGAACAACAGACCTAGCCTGAGTCTAAGAGTGTAACATTGTTGCAGTATAGACTCCGCGAGGTGAGGCAGAGAGGAGGCTTTGTTACATGTCTAGGCCGGCTTAAAGGAACAGTGTATCAATTATAGGAGATAAACCCCAGAAACCTGCATCCAGCCAGCCTTGCTGGTATGTTGGGTCAATGGGAGCTGTGGGCAGCCTTAAAGCCCCTCACCCAGGCTGGCCAGGCACACCAGCAGGTGGGCATCCCCCGAGGGGTCCCAGACTGTGAGAGGACACAGGCCGGGCTGAGGGACCCCCCAAGTGCACAGAGCGGCTGCAGGGCGGAACAGCACAGGACCTAGGACCCGTGAGTGGGAAAAAGGCGCCGGGGTTGGAGGGCACCGGGAAGCGGGTAAGAGGCGGCAGGGTCGGCGGCCTGCTTGGTGGGCTTCCCAGGCCCTTTGCGGGGCATCGGGGAGTGGGTAAGAGGCGGCAGCGTCGGTGGCCTGCTTGGTGGGCTTCCCAGGCCCTTGGTGGGGCATCAGGGAGCGGGTAAGAGGTGGCAGGGGGTCGGTGGCCTGCTTGGCAGCTGTCCAGGCCCTTTGCGG
>PVJC01041204.1:0-15456 GCA_004026665.1 Murina feae | reverse complement strand
GGTGCCCTCCAACCCTGCCGCCTCTTTCCCACTCACGGGTCCTGGGTCCTGCGCTGTCCCGCCCTGCAGCCGCTCTGTGCACTCGGGAGGTCCCTCAGCCCGGCCTGTGCCCTCTCTCAGTCTGGGACCCCTCGGGGGATGTCCACCTGCTGGCGTGCCTGACCAGCCTGGGAGAGGGGCTTTAAAGTTGCCCACAGCTCCCATTGACCAACGTCCCAGCAAGGCCGGCTGGACGCAGGTTTCTGTTCCTTTAAGCTGAGGTTGGCTAAGATAACGAAACCTCCTCTGCTTCACCTCGCAGCGCAGCGTCTATAATGAGACTTTGAACTCTTAGTAAGGCAGGCCAGGCTGCTGTTCCCTTCAGCTCCTGAGGATTCTATGATTGTTACATTATTGAAACATGTTTCGGAGCCTGCCCGCCAAGGGCCAAAAACAGTATCGCTTTCGCTCCTGCTGCAAGGGACGCTACCTAAACGTTTACTCAGGTTCGTGAGTGGCGGCCGCCATGTTGGCTCGGCTAATTTGCATACAGCCGCTCTGATTGGCTGGTGGGCATGGCTTACCCTGTCTCGGAGAAACGGTTAATTTTACTATTTCGCTTTTATTAATTTAGATAGTTCTAATTACAGTTACCCATTTATTCATTTTTAACTTTTGAATCATCCAATAAATTTTTGTTAAATTGAGATGAAAATAGTTTCTGAAGTCAAAAAGGTCTGTGCTTTCATAAAGTAGCCCTTTATTGTTGAACTAGAGGCCCAGTGCATGAAAATTCATGCATTCAGGGGGATCCCTCAGGGGATGTCTGACTGACAGCTTAGGCCCACTCCCCAGGGGACTGGGCCTAAACTGTCAGTCAGACATCTCTATGGCAGCTGGGAGCCGTCAGGGGATGTCCATCTGCTGGTTTAGGCCCACTCCCTGGGGGATTAGGCCTACACTGGCAGTCAGACATTTCTTGGCAGCCCAGGAACCCTTGGGAGCAGGCCTAAGCTGTTAGTCGGACATCCTTACAGCTTTAGTGGAGGTGGGAGAGGCTCCCGCCACCGCCACTGTGCTGGCCAGCCATGAGCCAGCTTCTGGCTGAGCGGCACTCCCCCTGTGGGAGTGCACTGACCTTCAGGGGACAGCTCCTGCATTGAGCATCTGCCCCCTGGTGGTCAGTGCGCATCATAGTGACTGGTCATTCTTGGTTGTTCCACTGTTAGGGTCAATTTACATATTACCCTTTTATTATATACTAGGAGCCCGGTGCACAATATATTGTGCACTCCAGAGTCCCTCAGCCTGGCCTGTACCTGCTCAACTTGCGGCCTGCCACCCGCCCATCGTGCCCTGCCCACCCCACACACACCACACACCCATCAGCCCCGCCCACCTCACACACACCACCCACCACACACCCCAGCCAGTCACCTTTGCCCCCCTCACCCTGCTGCCTGCACTGCACCTGCCTCCCGCAGTTCTGCTGCTGGCCTCCATCTTGGCTGATTTGCATACAGCCACTCTGATTGGCTGGTGGGCGTGGCTTAGAAACGGTCAATTTCAATATTATGCTTTTATTAAAGTAGACTAGGAGGCCTGGTGCACAAATTTGTGTACTGGGTGGTCCCTCTGCCTGGCCTGTGGGATCAAGCCGAAACTGGCACTCCAACATCCCCTGAGGAGTCCCTGATTGTTAGAGGGCACAGGCCAGGCCAATACCCCACCAATGCACAATCGAGGTTAGCTGGGGAAGGACTGCAGAAAGGCTCTAGGGTATGTCCGGCCCATCTCCCTCTACGGGAGGTAACCGGCCAATTGGGAAGGCAATGCCTCAACCACACCTCTGCTGCTGCCACTGCCAGCTGCTGTGACTGCCTAAACCTTGGCCCTCGCAGCCACTGTGGCTTGCCTGAGCCTCAGCCCAGCCCTCATCTGAGCCTCGGGCCCTCCCAGCAGCCACCGCCATCCACGGCCTGCCTGAGGCTCAGGCAGCCACTGCAGCTTTGTCCAGAAGGATGTCCAGAAGACGTCCACCCTAATTAGCATATTATTCTTCTATTAGTATAGATAAGCAAAAAGTGAAAAATGACTTTTTACTTTATTTTCTAGGCACTTAGTAAATGCTAGCTATGAACCAGGCACCCAGTTTATTCAGAAGATCATAACCAAAACCTGCACTAACCTTTCTTATACTTTTTAAGAACTATCAATTCTTGCCCTGGCCGGTGTGGCTCAGTTGGTTGGGCATCAGCTTGTGCATCAAAAGATTGCTGGTTCAATTCCAGGTCAGGGTCCATGCCCGATTTGCAGCCTCAACCCCTGGTAGAGCACATGCAGGTGGCAGCCGATTGATGTTGCACTCTTACATTGATGTTTCTCTCTTCTCCCTCTTTCTCTAAAATCAATATTTAAAAAAAAGAGAGAAAGAACGAACTAGCATTTTGTGAATTATATCTTGTACTTGATACTGTGTGCATTCCTATATAATTTTCATTAAAACTGTTAAATATTAGGGGGATATGCTCTTTGAAACTTTCTAACCACCATTTGTTTTAATATTCATATTTGCATGTATGTAGAATTCCAAAGTTAGAAGGGACCTTAATGGTCTTCAGTTTGATCTCCTGTGAGATTGTCTTTCAGGGTGGATAAGTGAATTAAAGATTAATGAATAAGTGGAACTAGAATCTAGGTCTTCTGACTTCAGTGGAATAAATTTCTCTACTCAACAATAAAATCTAAAGAGAATTTTTACTACTCTCTGATGGTTTATAAAATAAGTCAAACTGTAAATTTCTTGAAAGCTGTCATGGAACTAATATATACTACTCACTTTGGCTAATAATTTTTTTTTATATAGTTTTTATGGAAATGGAAACCTAGCTTTCTTCTCTTGTCACTTGAGGAGAATGGCGATTATAGGCCTATTAAATAGAATCCACTTATTACAAAACACTTTCTGTTGTTACTTAATATAAATTTCAACACAGGATGCAGTACAATCTTTTGTCTATTTTATCAGAAGTCCTGTAAAAATAAGAGGCATATCATATCAAAAGGAACTTGAGCACCCATGTCTGTATTTTTTAGACTTTAACAAATTTTTAATAATATTTTAAAAATTGATTCTGGCCCTGGCTGGTTTGGCTCAGAAGATAAAGCATCAGGGAATATATCCCAAGAAACCAAAAACACCAATCAGAAAGGATATATGCATCCCTATGTTCATAGCAGCACAATTCACCATAGCTAAGATTTGGAAACAGCCTAAGTGCCCATCAGCAGATGAATGGATTAGAAAGCTGTGGTACATCTACACAATGGAATACTATGCTGCTGTAGAAAGGAAGGAATTCTTACCATTTGCCACAGCATGGATGGAACTGGAGAGCATTATGCTAAGTGAAATAAGCCAGTCAATAAAAGAAAATACCACATAACCTCACTTATTTATGGATAATAAAGACCATTATAAACTGATAAATATAAACAAATACAGAGACAGAACAGCTTTGAACAGACTATCAACCTACAGCTGGAAGGCTGGGGATGGTTGGGGGGGAATTAAGAGATCAACTGAAAGACTTGCATGCATGCATATGAGCATAATCAACGGACACAAGAATCTGGGGGGTGGGGGGGGGAAGGGCAAGGGGAAAAAATGGAGATCTATCTATCATCTGTTGTAATTCTTATCTATCATTTGTTGTAATACTTTAAGCAATAAATAAATAAAAAAAGAAGAAGAAGATAAAGCATCAGCCTGTGGACTGAAAGGTCCCTGGTTCAATTCTGGTCAAGGGCACATACCTGTGTTGTAGGTTCAATCCCCAATAGGGGGCATGCAGAGGGCAGCCAATCAATGATTCTCTCTCATCATTGATGTTTCTATATCTCTCTTCCTCTCCCTTCCTATCTGAAATCAATAAAAATATATTTTAAAAAGTTGATTCTGAATTTGGATAGCCATTTCCTTTCTAATATGGTATGTCCTAGCATAGTAAAGTAAGGGTATTTAGATTAGATTGTATCTTCTATAGTCAGTGGCAGGTGGGTGATAACAATAACTACCCTTTATTGAGTTTTCTATGTGTACTTAATGTACATTATATCATCAATCTTCATAACAACTGTCTGTGATAAGGTACTGTTATTATGCCCTTTTCCTAATAAAGCAGGCTCCAGCCCTGACCAGTTTGGCTCAGTGGATAGAGCATCAGCCTGCAGACTGAAAGGTCCCAGGTTCAATTCCGATCAAGGGCATGTACCTTAGTTTCGGGCACATCCCCAGTAAGGGAGTGTGCAGGAGGCAGCTGATCAATGTTTCTCTCTCACTGATATGTCTAACTCTCTATCCCTCTCCCTTCCTCTCTGTAAAAAATCAATAAAATATATTTAAAAAAAAAAAAAGAAAGAAAGCAGGCTCCAACAGGTCAGGTAACTTTCCCTTGTCATATGCTAATAAATAAAAAACTAGAGATTTGAACCCAAACTTTCTATTTTTTGCTTCTTAACCTTTATAGTTAGTGCCAAAACTTATTTACTATTTTTTGAAATTGCTCTTTTATAAATCATCTTCATCTTGAAATCACAGGTTTTATGTAACAGTTATATTTTTCTAATATGAGCACAAATGTGTAATTATAAAAAGATTAAGTTCTTGGTGCCAACTAAAATTATCTCAAGTATCAAAATTGGGAGACTCTCCACTGCATTCTATTTTTAAGGATAAACTTCTAAATTTTTTCTTCCCTGGGAAATGAATAAACTTGGTCGTTTAGCATATTGCTAGTCTGAAAGGCTAGTTTTGTTTTGTATGAAAAAGTAGCACATAGTTACAAAAAGAAAGAAATATTAATATTAATGTTTTCCAAAATAATTATAAATAGGCTATTTTTATTTTCAATAAGGATTGAATATGTTAAAATTTTATAACCTAGACAAATATTAGATGAATTATTTGTTTCATTGGAATGTAGTTTTTTATTTTGTTGTCTGTTTTAATCAACTATTACCTGGCAGGTGCTGGAGTTATTAATTCACAGAGATGGGGAATTTCAGGAACTAATGAAATTGGCACTTAATCAGGGAAAAATTCACCATGAAATGCAAGTTTTAGAAAAAGAAGTTGAGAAGAGAGACAGTGATATTCAGCAATTACAAAAACAGCTAAAGGAAGCTGAGCAAATACTGGTAAGTTGGCAGTCTGGTTCTTTAACACAGTTATTGTTTATTTCATGTATTCTTGAAAAATAAGTCTACTATTAGTATTTTTTTAATTGATTTTTATAGAGAGAGAGGAAGGAACAGGGAGAAAGAGAGAGAAACGTTGATGTGAGAGAATAACATCGATCAGCTATGTCCTGCACATCCCCTACCAGGGACCAAGCTGCTACCTGAGCCCCAAACAGGAATTGAACGGGCAACCTTTTGGTGCACAGGACAGTGCCCCACCACTGAGCAACACCAGCCAGGCCTCTATCATCAGTATTTGGAAGTGGCAAAAACTTGATTTTCCAAGTCTGAAAGTGACAACTTTTCAGTCTGGTCAAATATTTCAGAATCAGTAAAATATGTACCAATTTTATAAAATTGATTAAAATCTATTTAGTCTTCCATCCTGAACTAGGTGGGATTAGGATAGATGTCAAGGGCTCTAATTTTTCTTTTTCTTGTTCTTGGCTACTGTTTCAAAAAGGCAATTTATTTGCTATTATTTGCCCAGTTATTTCACTATATACTAACTAATGTAATTGTTGTATGGCAATGTTGCAGACACAGCTGTGTTTGATTCTCATATGGACCAGACATAGCTGGCATTCTTGACCCTGATAAATCTCTCCAAAATGTGTCAAAGTGGGCTCCAATATTTAGAAGCCTGAGCAGTTTGGGATAAATTAACCACTCCTACTACAGAAATGACCCCAAGTAAAAACTTCTTTTTTTTTTTTTCTTACCTTTACTTGTTTTGGTTTGTTTTTGTTTTTGTTTTTGTTTTCTCCCAAGTAATACTTCTAATAAAATCTATTTTTCATTAGAAAAGTAACACAGTGGAACCTCAGTTTTATTCCGGAAGGCTGTTCAAGAAGCAATTTGTTCGAAAATTGAATCATGTTTTCATATTAGAAATAATATAAATTGAATTAATCGGTTTCAGACCCCCCAAATGATTTTTTGTTTTGACCTTTATTATATACAGTACATGCTAATATACTGTTTAATCTATAAATAAACACTTCTTTTCTTAAATTTATTGAACCACCCCATATTTGCCTTAAAGAAATCATTTTCAGCACTCATTCCAGGGGTGTCTTTGAGGTCCATATGCAGCATCTTTGTGAGTTCATATATCACTGCCGCCAAAATGCTGTCACTGGCTAACTGCTTTTCATTTATTCAAATCAACATCAGTTTTTCTATGTCTACAATTGCCTATAATCATTGCTTCTTTCACACCCTTAGCAATATTATCGCTCTTGGTGGCCCCTTTATGTTTTAAAATTGTACTAGTCTGTTTGATTTTGCCAGCAACAAAAGCATTCTCTCCTTTGTTGACTGAGAGATGCTTTTTGTCACACTGAGATATCAGCATGAAAGGGTTGTCAGGCCCAAAACCTAAGTTTGGTTCCACAACCGAGACATTTTTCTGTGAACAACTTGGTTGAGAAACAGATTGTTCAAGATGTTCCAGAAACTAGGTTTGCCTATCACAGGATAGTCAGAAAATACAAAAAAAGGAGAAAGAAGAGGGAAAATTGACTTTAGTCACACTGCTCAAAGACTGCCACTGTTAATCCTCATTTGAGGATATTTTCCCTTTGATTTTTAGGGAGACTGGGAGAGAGAGGGATAGATCCTTTCAGTCTCAGGTGTGTACATTTTTTTTATCTATGTTAATTAATAAGGTACTAATTGACATTCTATTACTATTTCTTAAAATTAAAGCATTTTTATATAATTATATCCTCGTTTAGTTTTCTAACTTCCTGTTACAAAAAATACTTGGATGAATATTCTTTCAGAAAAGCTTTTTTACTTTTGCATTTTGGATTATATTCTTTAGATTAAGTTTCAAATATAATTATTGAGTTAAAGACAGTGAACACTGAATTTTATGATATAGGTAATAGTAACTGACTTATTGATTACTTGTGCACCAGGCCCTGTGCTTTACTCTTCACTTGCATTATCTCAATCTTCATAGCAATTATATGAAGTCATTTTGCATTTTAAAGATGAAGAAACCAAGATTTTAAGGCAGGTAAAAAGTAGAGATGTAACTTAAACTTAAATCTCTTCAATGTCATATTCTTAACCACTGTAATATAGTTGAGGTCTCATATACTAGGTTAACCTCATTTTACCCTTCAGTGTACCTGTGTGAGAAGTGTGGGGGTGAGGGCAAGTTCATATAGCGGTCACCAAGCATGAAGGTAATGGTAATATATAAATTAATAAGAGATCAATGCAAGAATATATCTTGTAAATTAAAAAATAAATTTTTAGATATTTTATTCTTGAATTAGGTGAAAGAATAAGATGTTTTTGGGTTGGTTCATGGTCTAGATCTCTTCTGAATGATGGACATAAAGAAAAATGTTGCCCTTGCTGGTTTGGCTCACTGGATAGAGTGTCAGCCTGCGGACTGAGGGGTCCTGGGTTCGATTCCGGTCAGAGGCGTGTGCCTTGTTTGCGGGCACTTCCCCAGTAGGGAGTGTGCAGAAGGCAGCTGATTGATGCTTCTCTCTCATTGATGTTTCTAACTCTCTATCCCTCTCCCTTCCTCTCTGTAAAAAAATAAAAATATATTTAAAAAGAAAAATGTTGGTAAACAATCCAATTTATATGTTATTTCTAACAAGTAATTTGTGAATGGAGTCTAATTCATGAATATAATATTTGCTTCATTAAGTATAGCTGTGATGTAAATGATACCCAGTGCTATTTCAGAATAATACAAATAAATTGTGGGGATTTCCAAATTGGATATTGTTCCTGTGGGATAAGTTATACTGTGAATTAAACAAAAAAATTGCACTTGATATTGTGAAGAATAAACCATATTTCTCTTTAATATTCTTTAGGCAACAGCTGTTTACCAAGCAAAAGAAAAACTGAAATCAATAGATAAGGCAAGAAAAGGTTAGTACTGCAGGAACACTGAGTGACTTTCTGAAAAAAATCAACTTTTAGTCTCAAGAAACTGATGAGAGAGTATTATTAGTAATCATTTTCTACTGTCAAAAGTTTCCAATAAATTTTCATTATAAAGTGTCAGCTATGCTCTAGTGCTGTGCCCAAGTATTACATCCTCTTTCAGCTATAAAAAGCAATAATAAAAGGCAAGTATTGGCTATGTACCCAAATGTGGAGTAAAGACAGTGGCTTTAAAAAATTGTTGGGAGAAGAGAACTGTGAGCTGGAAGCAAATGGGATTTGAATTGAGCCTTGAAAGATACGACTGAGAATGAAAGAAAACATCCATTGGGCAAATGTAGTGGGACTAAGAATATCATGAAGTTAGAATGAGTTCTGTCTTTGGTATGTATACATGCAGAAACACAGCATGCCTTCCTGTTCCCTCCTGCTTCTCTCTAAAAGACTCCCTTTTTGGATCTTTTTAGATCTTTTATTTTGCATACTAAAAGTCTGAGTTGTAATGAAAACTCTGGCTGCTGCCGTTGAATAATCTACATTTCATGATCTCAGACGTGTTGAACTTTCCTCTTTTCCTGTTTCAAATAACTTAATATTTGGTGTATGTCTTTGCAGAATTTTTTTGTTGTTTTTGTTAATCCTCATTTGAGGATATTTTCCCTTTGATTTTTAGGGAGACTGAGAGAGACAGGGAAAGATTGAAAGAAACATTGATGTGAGAAACACACATTGATTGGTTGCCTCCTGCATGAGCCCCAACCAGGACTGGGGCCGAGGAGGAGCCTGCAACCAAGGTATGTGCCCTTGACTGGAATGGAACCCGGAACCCTTTGGTCCGCAGGCCGATGCTCTATCTACTGAGCCAGACTGGCTAGGGCAGGGTTGTTGTTTTTTTAGATTTTGTAGATATGTATAAATACATATATAACAAGAACAGTACAAATACATATGTGTACATATACCAGTATTATAAAAAAAAGTCAGGTCACATTGTACATATTACTTCACAGCCTTTTTTTTTTTCTTAATGAATATATTATAAACATCTTTCTACTTAGGTCTACTTATAGGCTTAGAGTCCATTATGTTAACAGTTGAGTGATACAGTGTGAACTGCTGCTCTGATTTGGATATCAGTGGGAAATGAAATATTATGTTCTCTTTTATTTGTGCTCATTGTTGCTTTCTGAATAGTAATAGTATTTAATGGTAGTTAAAAATTGAGTTTATTGAGCATTGTCATGCTAGTTTCCCAAATTTACACTTTAATTATTCAGCTAATTTTTCTGAATGTCTTGCTCTTTTTTTGGAAATATATATATATGATTTAAGTCACATTATGCATTCAGATACTATTAGGGAAGGTAGGTAACTCAAATTATCCTATTTTAAATCATTTAAAAGTTAAGTATTATATGTAACTATGATTTATGCATTTATAAACTTCTATATTTACACTCAACTCTTGACTCTCAGGTGCTATTTCCTCTGAAGAAATAATTAAGTATGCACATAGGATTAGTGCAAGTAATGCTGTGTGTGCCCCACTGACCTGGGTTCCAGGTAAAAATACTTTTCTTTTTACTAGATATATGTGAAAATTCTTACATGGCTGTACATAAAAATAGAGAAAAAGATTTAGGTATAGAATATATTTAAATACAGAATTATGTAACATTTGCTACATTTTTTCACATTTTTAAGGTTTTATAAGTAAGAATGTAGGTCATTGGTTTTATTGGTTTGGTTTTCTACAAAGCTATTGCCATTAGGACTTGTGTTTTATTTTTTTTTAAATAATAATTTTAAAAGCACAGGGTAATATGTGATGATTCTAAAGCTATAGATTTATATGCCTGTAAAACCCACGCTGGCCAGAAGCCCACTTTTTAGAGCCATTAGGTTTTCCACAAATATTCCAGCCTGGGAAACAGACAGTTCCAGCTATTAGGAGATAGAGCACTGAGTGACCCAATAGCAGACACACAGGACTGGGAAGAGCTGGAGTAAAAAAGACAGCAAAGGGAGTAACAAATTGCAACTATATTAATAGACAATGGATAAAACATAAGATGAAGACATTGAGGCAGAGCAGCAGCCTTGGGAGGAGAGGGAGATAGTTATCTCAACTTCAGTAATTCCTGATGGTATTTTGGCATTTTGCCATACTGAAAAACACTAAGAGTAACTACATTGTTTGGGGTCAAACTGGAGTTTGTGAGGAATATTACCAAAATGTGGTCCAAATCTGGCCCAGTTTTGATCAACCTCAAACTGGTATTTAGTATGGTTTTATGATTGGAAATAAAGATTACTTGCCCCTGATACTCCACTGAAAAGTCAAGGAATTAGTCTTTAAATGACAAGATGAATGAGATTGATTAGAAAAAAGTTTTAATTTAGATAGTTCTTCCAGTAAGCATTCAGTCCTTTCTATCAGAAAAAAAAAGTGTCATGATCTGTTCGCCCTCAGAGTATGTACCATTATTTTCATACTAAATAATGCAGTTAAGTTAGAAGAATCAAGATCATTTTAACTTTTTAAATTTGTCATTTTGAATTTTTGCTAAATTGACAAACTTTTTTATTTTTTAACATAGAGAATAGTATATTATGAAGATTTAGAGAATAAAAATACATGTATTAATTATATTATCTTCTTAGTAACAATTGATAAGATGTCCTTCATATTTCAAAATTTAAAGTTTAGCTTGAGTTTTTCAAAATGAACCAATCGCATTGAAAGTCATGTTTTGGGTTTGGGTTTTTGTTATGTTTGTGTGTGTTTTTAGGGGACCCACGGAGACCATACCCAACGGATTTAGAGATGAGAAGTGGATTATTGGGTCAAATGAACAATCCTTCCACTAATGGTGTGAATGGTCATTTACCTGGAGATGCACTTGCAGCAGGCAGATTGCCAGGTAATGTTAATTAAAAGAATGCTTTCAGACATACCAAAGTTTTGGCTGTTGAACAAGTTTGAGATACCAGATCCAATTCATTTTAATCGGTTTTCTATCAAGTCATTCTACTCTTTAGTTTAAGGACCGTTCTAGGTAGAGGTTATGAAATTAGAATAAACTGACCTTTCTCTCTCTCATTTGTTAATATATATGCCACTTTTTCAGGCATTAGGCTCTTTCATATTATTTTTATTGTTCTAAACATTGATTTTTAAAATTGTGAGACAGCCCTAGCTGATTTGGTTCAGTGGATAGAGAGAGCCCTGTGGACTGAAGGGTCCCAGGTACGATTCCAGTCAAAGGCACATACCTCTGTTGCAGGCTCCTCCCTGGCTCAGGCCCTGGTTGGGGCGCGTGCAGGAGACAGCTAATTGATGTGTTTCTCTCATATCAGTATTTCGCTCTGTCTTTCCCTCTCTGTTCCACTTCCTCTAAAGTTCAATGGAAAAATATCCTTGGGTGAGGATTAAAAAATAATAATAAAATGTGAGACATACTGTATAAACAGTAAGAAATACATATTTTGAGTTTAAAGATGATAAAGTGGATACACTCCTAAAACACCCCAAGTTAAAATGAATAACAAAGCTTTTTATAGGCTGCTAATAACTTTATAAAACATCATTTTTTGTGAGACTTGGCTGGAGTTTCACATATAGTATGGTTTGTGCTATCCTTGTATGTTACTTTATGTTTTCCATATGTTATCTTTTATAGAAGTGACTTGTTTTGATTTGGAAGAACATTTTAAAAGTTAAAAAAGGAAAATACTACCCTTTTCATCAGTCACTTAGTATTTTATCTATTATTTTCTTCTGTTTTATGTACATTGTTTAAAATGTGCTCTAAATATATATATACTAGGGGCCAGTGCACAAAAATTTGTGCACTCAGGGGGGTCCCTCAGCCCGGCCTGTGCCCTCTTGCAGTCTCAGACCCCTCGAGGGATGTCCACTTGCTGGCGTGCCTGGCCAGCCTGAGTGAGGGGCTGATGGCTGTTTGCAGGCTGGCTAAGCCCCCCAGTGGGGACCCTCACCCCATGGGGGTGTGGCCAGCCTGGGTGAGGGGCTGAGGGCTGTTTTCAGGCTGCCCACAGTCCCTTCAGGGTTTAGGTTCCTAATGGGATGCCTGGCCAGCTTGGGTGAGGGGCTGGGGGCCGTTTTCAGGCTTCCCACAGCTCCCATTGACCCAATGTCCCAGCAAAGCTGGCTGGAATCAGGTTTCTAGGGTTTATTTATCTTCTATAATTCAAACTTTGTTGCCTTGAGCAGAGGCCTGGTCAGGAAATGAAGCTTCCTGTTTGCTTCAGCTCCGTGGCTTCTATAATTGAAACATTGTTGCCTTGAACAGAGGCCTGGCCAGCCTAGGCAAGCAGTTTCAACTCCATCGCTGGTGCAAGGGAACCCTCCTGTTTGCTGTAGCTCTGTGGTTGCCAGCCGCCATCTTGGCTGGTTAATTTGCATACAGCTGCTCTGATTGGATGGGCAGCATGGCTTAGCTAGTGGGTGTGGCTTAGGTGTCTCAGAGTGATGGTTAATTTGCATATTACTCTTTTATTAGATTAGTTTTTTTTGTGGGTTTGTTTTTTTTTTTTTTTTTTTTTTTTTTTTTTTTTTTTTTTTTTTTTTTTTTTTTTTTTTTTTGCTTCTCATTGTAAGGATGTCCCTGTGTTACTAAAAATGCTTTGTAAGCATTATTTTCATTAATTATCTAAAGTACAAACTGGGAACTCACTGTGCATCAGTTTCCCCAGATATCTCCTCATTTTTCTCTTTGTGATTTTGTTATGGAAAGGGGACCTGGCTGTTGGAGGATCTGCCTAGGGCCAGCTGATAGTGTGTGGGGTTTTTACTTTGTACAGGAAATTTTTCACAAGAGGGGTCCAGGTGAATTTTAGGGGACATTTAATAAAGCTGGGGAGTGAAACAAGAAAGGTCTGGGGAAATGAGCCTAGGCTGGTCTGCTTTGACTAAGAAGTCAGAGAAGTGGGGGCCTTGGGGACAGGTTCAGGGGGTTGCCTGGGACTGCTATTGCCCATTGCTGCCTTAGTTGAAAGCCTCCTGGGATCCCTTAGAGTTGAGGAGATACATGCCTGTGGAAGAAGAAGGGGTGGGGAAGTTCTGGTGTGCCCCTAGAAAGAAGAAACAGTGCTGGGTCCTTTGTCTTGAGACTTTTATCTCTCTTGCAGGTAGGAACCTTAGGGAAGTCACAGGGGAGGGTTTCAACAGATTGTTCATCAATTGTCTAGGTGTGCTTCTCAGGGTCATGGTCTTCACTGATTAGTCAGTGTCAGGGGAGAGGATCATTAGTCATGGCAGCTGGACCTGGTGTCACCCATCTGGTTTTGCTGTTTTTCTGGGTCTGGAACTGAAATACAGCTGAGGCCTAGACATTATCTTTGGGGAGGTGTCAGTTTGTCCAGCTATCTGTCTCAGTTTCTGTGTTCCACTTGTTCTGGCTTAGTGGCCTATCTCAGTTGTACCATATCATATGCCAGTCAAGGTCTATTTAGGAGGCAAAAACCACACCAGCAGTGTGGACAAGGAAATTTTAAAGAATTAACAACTATAGTATAGTAACAAGATACTAACTATTAAAGGAATAACAGCTATGGGGAGCACCTACTACATCTAGTAGCAAGGCAATGTACCCAAGGTTTCTCCCCACTCCTATCCCAAGGCCTATGTTCATATCATGGTGCCCTCAATAGAGGGGGTATAGCCATGGCCCATTGGATGGCAGAGAAGCTAGGTGTCGTAGGCCAGAGCTAGCAAACGGGAAATTACCCACTAGAATTCCAGCAAGACTTGCTGGAAAGCCACCCTTTGGGGTAATGATGAAACTTCCTGGGAAAACATCCTCTGGGACGCCACTGAAGCTGGCTAGGAGATGCCACTTGTCCTGTGCACCAGTCAGGCACAAGAGTAAGAAGGAAAGCATTAGATCCAAGAGAAGTCAGTTCCTCTGATAGAGTCCCTCCAGTGCCCTCTACTGGCAAAGCTTAACAGTGCAGCTGCTGGCGAGGGAGTACTTTTTTAGGATCCAGGGAGAAGAGTGGATTTGATGCTGCTTAAAAGGCAGTTTAAACTTGTAATGCATACTATAGTATACATTAACTATTTATAATATATATAAAGAATATATAGAATAATATGTCATCTAACATACAGGGTAGGATAAAAGTAGGTGTATAGTTGTTTGTATGGAAAGTAACACAAGAATCAAATATAATAAAAGGGTAATATGCAAACTGTCCCTAATAGCAGAACCACTAGGAACGACTGGTCACTATAGCACACACTGACCACCAGGGGGCAGATGCTCAATGCAGGAGCTGCCTGCATTGGTGGTCAGTACGCTCCCACAGGGGGAGCTCTGCTCAGCCACAAGCCAGGCTGCCAGCTGCAGCACAGCGGTGGTGGTGAAAGACTCTCCTGCCTCCTTAGCAGTGCTAAGGATGTCCGACTACAGCTTAGGCCTGCTACCTACTGGCAAGTGGACATCCCCCGAGGGATCCCAGGCTGCCAGAGGAATGTCTGACTGCCAGCTTAGGCCCAATCCTCCGGGGAGTGGGCCTAAGCCAGTAGGTGGACATCCCCCGAGAGGTCCCAGACTATGAGAGGGCACAGGCCAGGCTTGGCTGAAGAATCCCCTTTGCCCCCCTAGTGCACAAATTTTTGTGTATCGGGCCTCTAGTCTATAATAATCATATATAATAAAAGGGTAATATGCAAATTGACCCTAACAGCAGAGATATTGGGAATGACTGGTCACTATGATACACACTGACCACCAAGGAGCAGATGCTCATTGCAGGAGCTACCGCTGGTGGTCAGTGCACTCCCACAGGAGGAGCTCTGCTCAGCCACAAACCAGGCTGATGGCTGCCAGTACAGCGGTGGTGGTGGGATGTCAGACTGCAGCTTAGGCCCGATCGCCCAGGGAGCGGGCCTAAGCCAGCAAGTAGACATCCCTCAAAGTTCCAGACTATGAGAGGGCACAAGCCGGGCTTAGGGAACCCTCACCCTGCCCCCCCCGCCCCCGTCCCCCCAATGCACAAATTTTTGTGCATGGGGCCTCTAGTAATCTAATATAATAATAGAGAAACATGCAAATTGACCGTTACCACCAGCCAATCAGAACGGCTGAATGCAAATTAACCCAGCCAAGATGGAGGCCAACAGCCATGGAGCTAGAGCAAACCAAAGGCTTCTGTTGCAACTGCCTGCCTAGGCTGGCTGAGCCTCTGCTCACAGCCACGCCCACCAGCCAATCAGAGCGGCTGTATGCAAATTAACCCAGCCAAGATGGAGGCTGGCAGGGCGGCTCTGCACTGGGAGCCTCCACG